>PVIY010016315.1:0-51939 GCA_004026745.1 Myrmecophaga tridactyla
GGAACAGATGGGAGCCCAATTCTCCCTTTCTCAAATGGACTAGAAATCGGCACCCCTGCGGAGCTCTGCTTCCCCAACTTGAGTGGGCTGACCTTGCTGCGTGAGTTTGTTTGCAAACTATGTAAATTCTTGGGACTCCATTTCACTTGCTGGAGTCTCATTCTGCAGGCCCAGCGAGTACTATGAACTCTAATGAGTACCTCAGGTGATTGTGACTCAGGTTTTAAAGGAGGGAAAACACACACTTGAAACCAGAGCAGTAACGACCCTCGATTTTTCAGATTCTGATTGGCAAGTTCCCCTTAGGTATAGGTTATTAGTACTCAAAGCAGAGATAGCTAGAAAGAATTGGGTACCCAAGTTTTTCTTCTTCAGACCTTCCTATAGGAAAGAATATTCTGCTTTGAGAGCTATTTTAAAAGTACCACTATTTTACTGTTCTCTTGCTTAGGGTGACATCTAAAGGTAAACTTTAAAGCAGTGTGTTTACACCAAGAAATAAGATGGGGCCAAGTATCCATTATGAGAGGATGTGACTCTGAATGTGAAAATACGTGTGCATGTATTTTAAGCATGCTTTATAAGTAAACTTCCAACTACACCAGCTTTGCAGGTAATTGTATGTGAAAACTAATTTTGGAAACTGTTCTAGATTTCTAAGTAAAATTTACTTTCAAAGTATTTCCCTATGGGTAGGAATGTTCTCTGGAGAGTATATTATGTAAAATACAATAGATGGTTTGGAAGGAAATTGTGACAAAGGTCATATGGGCCTATGAAATTCTCTTGTCCCCTTTCCACCAGGGCTGTCTGATCATAGATTTGCTTCCAAAGATAACTGAATTCAGTTAGCAGAAAATGTAACCAAAAATACCCGTAAGATTCTAATTGTTTATTGGCAGGGGTTTTTCAAAACTTGACACTATTAACCTCCGGGGCTGGACAGTTCTTTGTTGTAAGGGGCTGCCCTGGGCATTGCAGGATGCTTAGCTGCAGCCTGGCCTCAACCAATTAGATGCCAGGAGCACTTCCTCCCTTCCCCCAGGGCTGCTGACAACTTAGTGTCTCCAGACATTGTCACATGCCCCTTGAGAGGCAGAATTTCCCCAGGTTCAGAAGACTGTGCACACGCAAATGTTTCTCTAATGTAATGCATGGCATCATATCAGTTCAACTTTATATTGAAAATTTTTCTTCGAGATCAGAATATAAAGCAAACTTGTTCCATTTCTGGTACAGATGCTCTACATCCTCTTTTGTGGTGCTTCTGATACCGTTCTCATGTTCATGGCCACATCTGCTGTTCGCAACAATCCTCTGAAGACTGTCAGCTCTACTTCAAGGTGTGGGGGCTGTAGAGATCTCTGCTGAAGGCGGTGGGGGCTGCACTGGGCCTCGGCTCCCCTCTCCCACGGGTAGGTGGAGCAGGGGCCACGGTCGTAACCCTACAGAGAATGCGAGTTTTCCTGTGATGAGCCTGCTCCGAACCCCTGAAACTTCATCCAGTGGGGCTTCCTAAAGTGGATATTTATTTCTAGAATTGTTAAGATTTATACCTTTCAAATCTTTACTGCACACTATGTCAACTTTGTGGTTTGTATACACATTTGTGTGGGGGTGCAATTAAACGAAGAATGGATTAATAATAGAGTCTTCCGAGTTTTGAATCTGGGTTGTTTGAGCAGTTTTGGGACTGTTCTCCTTTTCTCCAAATATTACTATCAGCCTAAGTTACAACCACAATTGTTTCTTTGGGGAAAACATATACGAATGCTCTGTCTCAGATTTGGTTTTCTAGGAAATAAAAAAACTGACACCTTAGCACAAGAAAATCTGTGTGGCAATTTTTAATGAAATGAGTTCATATTTAATAATGGAGAGATATAGAGTTTTAGAATCAAATCATGAAGTTTTTTTCTGATGATAGAATAAAAGGATATGAGAATTCATCTTCTTCTGTTTTCAGGGGGGGAAATATCTAAGTGGAAAACAGCATGAATTTTATTTAATACGTGCTGAAATGTGATATTTTTAAGAACTTCTTTAGCAAAATGGTATATAGTAGGATTTATTTTAATTTCTTTGATCTGCCAAAAAAAAAAAAACCCAACAAAAAAACAAACCATACTTATATATATATACAGTGTCAACATTTTCAGAGCACTTACATTAGGAAACTTTTTTGTTTCTCTTCAACTGTATGACAATACTGTATATGCCACAATAAAATTTACAAAAACAATCGCATCAGCAGTCATACAAACATCATGATTTTACATTTCAATACACAAGAAAAAATAGACATCTTTCCGGCACTTCATTTCCTTGACAACTTTTTGCCTATTTACAGTACAGTACAGAGTAGGTTTCCACGCATGCTTTTAGAAACTTTAACGTTTAAAATCTAACAGTGGCTATTTTAGAAGTTATATCCTTTCCAGATCCAAACTTAAAAAATGAGAAATTTGTCATTTTAAAATAACAATCAATATTTTATTAATGGATGTAGTAAAATTTACCCACCAAAAGATGTGTAAAAAATTGCCATGAAAGTAAAAATAAATAAAGCTGTTTTAAAAGCAGTCTCATTTTACATTGTAGTTCAAAACAAAACATTTGAACATAAAACTGCAAATAAAGTTTTAAAGTAATTATATTCAAATTACAACTTTTTTGGACAAACCTAATGAAAAGAAACTGATTTGGTAAAAGGTTCAAAGACTTTCACATTCAAATACAATGTCACTTCACACAAATACGCTCTTCAGCAGGGATGGGCAATAGTGATGACATATTGCTGTATTCTGACATAAGGCACTATGATATGAATATGCCATACACTTACCTTATGTCATATTACCTGTTACATACCAGTGAATTCTTTGAAATGAAAAATAATAAAAATTTCAGGACACAGTGCACTTTAATGACTTATAGCATTTGAAATCTTTCAGGAAAGGTCTGAAAACAGACTTAATGAAAACAGACTTCAAGCCTGACTGAAATTCAAGCACATAAAATCGCCTTTCTTTTTTATATTTAGTTTCAACATCACTGGAAAAAAAAACCCCATCACTATACCCTGATATACATTCTTAACCATTTTACTCTCCTCTATGGTGGTCAGTGTTCATGAGGCAAAACATGACCCAGAAACTGTTTTCAAGTTTTCCTACAAAGGCTTCCACATTCACAGCGGTCATTCAGCTTCAGTTTCCTTTTGTTTGGCACCTGTCAGTAGATGAAAAATAATTTCTAAGCAATGTCAAAACATTTTGAAGATGTGTGTATCTTCAAATAGTGTTCCCCCCCACTTACAATTATAGCTTGCTTTGAATTCGTATTATGTATTGTAATTCCAAACACGTTAAGATTTAATTTGGGGAAAAAAGGTTTCTGTTGCAAAACATTTAAAAAAGGAAATTATGTACAGATGTTTTGGCGAAGGTGCAAAGCATTTTGATTGTACATACTTACAAAAATCTAAAATAAAAGGCATGATAGCATGCTTAAGGATGATAGGTTGGTAGAGAGTTCTATTTTTCTTATCACAGCAGCTTTCCTATTTTCTCACCAGACACAAGAAGACAACAAATCTTTCAAAGAGATTAGCTATCTATATGAATGAAGAGCTAAAAAATTAGAGTTCCTACCATCAGACTGCTTATTAATTGGATGTGTGTAGATACTTAGGTTCATTTGTGGAAAACTTTGAAAAAGCATGTTATGATGCTGAATCGGTCTCCTTAGTGGGGAATTGTGACCATTATCCAATGAAAAGAAGAACCACTAGTACTTTTTATTTGCATAATAGCAGATACTTCTTAGAAGTGCCTATGAATAATTATTATATAACCATCTGCCCAGCAATGCTTGTCCTGGATGTAATGTCTTTTAGAACACAAAGAGCTTTTACTCGTTTCATTCTTGTAATATGTTAGGAGGGAGATAGGGCTCGTGTTAGCCTGCTTATTCTATAGTTTGGAGAAACTGAGGCTAAATAAGGTTAAGTAACTTGGCTAAATTTAGACAGCTCTTAGGTGGAATAATTGGGAGTAGGACTAAGAATTTTGAACTCTCAGTTTGATGCTTCTATGTTCTATCTCTCATGAATGAATAAGCATATTGCTGTTGATTTTATATAAGCAGTCCCAAGTTCCAAATGGGTTTTGTTTCAAATATTCAGTTATTAGGAACATGGATACTTTTTCTAAATATTGTTACATATAGTATATTACAAGGAATTCTAAGTTAACCATCCCATCTATCTATATGTCTTGACTTCAATAGCAATGTATATTTCACATTCCAACTATGGAAATTATGCTCAAAATTATGTTTATAGAATTTATCCGCTGCTCAATATAGCTTTGTTTCTTTCAATCTTGTATAGTTGAGGCATACCTCAGAGATACTGTGAGTTTGATTCCAGACTACCATAATACAGCAAAAATAGGGCGAGTCACACATTTTTTTGGTTTTCCAGTGCACATAAAACATGTTTACACTATGCTGTACTCTATTAAGTGTGCAACTCCAAGTCAAAAAAAAAAACACAAGGTATATACTTTAATTAAAAAATACTTATTGCTTAAAAAATGCTAACCATCATCTAAGTGTTCAGGGAGTCATAATCTTTTTTTGCTGGTGGAGGGTCTTGCCTTCAATTGATGGCTGCTGACTGATCAGGGTGGTGATTACTGAAGTTTGGGGTGAATGTAGCAATTTCTCAAAATAATACAACAATGAAGTTTGCCACAATAATCGACTCTTCCTTTCACAAAAGTTTCTCAATTGTATGTGACGCTTTTGGATAGCTTTTTACCCACAGTTGAACTTATTTTATTATTTTTTTGCATGGGCAGGCACTGGGAATCGAACCCGGGTTTCTGGCTTGGCAGGCGAGAATTCTGCCACTGAGCCACCGTTGCACTGCCCTCCACAGCTGAATTTTCAAAATTGGAGTCAATCCTCTCAAACACTGCTACTGCTTTATCAATAAGTTAATGTAATATTCTAAATCCTCCATTGTCATTTCAACAATGTACACAGCATCTTCACCAGGAGAAGATTCCATCTCAAGAAACCATTCTCCTTGCTCATCCATAAGCCACTCTTAATCCATTTAAGTTTTATCATGAGATTGCAGCAATTCAATCAAATCTTCAGGCTCCACTTCTAATTCAAGTTCTTTTGCTTTTTCTAACACATCTGCAGTGACTTCCTCCACTGAACAGAACCCCTCAAAGTCATCCATGAGGGAAAGAATCACCTTCTTCCAAACTCCTGTCAACACTGATATTTTGACCTCCTCCCATGAATCACAAATGTTCTTCATGGCATCTAGAATGGTGACTCCTTTCTAGAAGGTTTCAACTGACTTTGCCCAGACCCATTGGAGGCATCACTATCTATGGGAGCTATAGTCTTACAAAATGTATTTTTTAAATCATAAGACTTGAAAGTCAAAATGACTCCTTGATCCAAGGGCTGCAGAACGGATGTTGTATTAGCAGGCAGGAAAACAACCTTGTTTTCATTTTACATCTCCATCAGAGCTTTTGGGTGACCAAGTGCATTGTCATATTTTGAAAGAAATCTTTAATTCTGAGCAGTGGGTCTCAACAGTGGGCTTAAAATAGGAAGCCATGCTGTAAACAGATGTATTGTCAGGTAGGCTTTATTGTTCCATTTATAGAGCACAGGCTGAGTATATTTAGCATAATTCTTAAGAGCCCTAGGGGTGAGTACTGGCTTCAATGTGAATTCACCAGCTGCATTAGCCCCTAACAAGAGAGTCAGCCTGTTGTTTGAAGCTTAGAAGCCAGACAAACTAACCTCTCCTCTCTAGCTACGGAAGTCCTAGATGGAATACTCTTGCAATCGAAGGCTGTTCTGTACACACCAAAAATCTGCTGTTCAATGTAGCCATCATGAATTCCCGTAGCTAGATCCTCTCTACTAACTTCAAGCTTTTCTTCCGCAGCTTCCTCATTGCTCTCAGTCTTCAAAGAACTAAAGAGCGTTAGGGTCTTGCTCCTGGAATAGGCTTTGGCTTAAGGGACTGTTGTGGCTGGTCTGATCTTCTATCCAGAAGACTAAAACTATCTCCTTAGCAGTGAGAAGGCTGTTTCATGTTCTTCTCTTTCTTGTGTTCACTGGAGTAGCAGTTTTTTTTAATTGATTAGTCATTATTTTATTTTATTTGTTTATTTATTTAGGCAGGTGCAAGCTCCGGGAATTGAGCTAGGGTCTCCCAAATCTCAGACGAGAATTCTACCACTGAGCTACCCTTGTACCACCCTTCATTATTTTATTTTTATATTTGATAGTAATGGCATTTCTATTATGCTTAATTATTAGTTTTTAAAATTCATTTTTTAAAGATATATTCATACACTATACAATCCATCCAAAGTATATAATCAATGGCTCATGGTATCACACATTTATCACCACAATTGATTTTGGAACATTTATATTACTCCATGGAGCCAAAAAAAAAAAAAAAAGGCACCCCCCCCCAACCGCTTAATCATTGACCCCTAGCATTGGTGTGGTATGTCTGTTACTGTTGATGAGAGAATATTAAGATAATTATTTTTAATGATAGTCCATAGTTTGCAGTAAGTGCTTTCCCCCCTATATACCACTCTATTATTAACTCCTTGTAATACTTTGTACATTAGTTCTAGTTCATGGATGAAATCTTTTATATTTGTACTGTTAATCACAGTCATTGTCCACCATAAGATTTACTGAGTTATACATTCACATGTTTTAACCTCTGGCTTTCCTTCTGTTGACATGTGACTCTGCACTTCCCCTATCAACCATATGCACACAGAATTCTCTAGTGTTAATTATATTCACAATAATGTGCTACCATCAACTCTATCCATTTCTACTCATTCAAATTCAATCTAGTTAAAAATTCTGCCTATCTTTAGGAACTGTTCCCCATTCTCTAGCCTCCTTCTATTTCCTGGTAGCCCATAGTCTGGATTCTATGTCCAAGAATTTACATGGTATAATTAGTCCATATTAGTGAGATCATACAGTATTTGTCCTTTTGTGTCTGACTTATTTCACTCAATATAATGTCTTCAAGGTTCATCCATGTTGTCATGTGCTTCAGGACTTCATCCCTTCTCACTGCCGAATGATACTTCATTATATGTATATACCATGTTTTCTTTATCCATGCATCAGTTGATGGACACTTGGGTTGTTTCCATCTTTTGGCAACTGTGAATAATACCGCTATGAACATTAGCGTGCAAATGTCTGTTCACATCCCTGCTTTCAGTTCTTCTGAGTATATACTGAGTAGCAGGATTACCAAAATGTTGGGTAACTTATTAGTTTCCTGAGGAACTGCCAAACTGCCTTCCACAGGAACTGTACCATTTTACATTCCCACCAGAAGTGAGTTAGTTTTCCTATTTCTCCATATCCTCTCCAACTCTAATTTTATGATTAATAGTGGCCATTTGAATAGGTGTGAAATGATATTGCACTGTGGTTTTGATTTGTATTTCCCAAATTGCTAGTGAGGCTAAGCATCTTTTCATTGCTTTTTAGCCATTTGTATCTCCTCTTTGGAAAAATGTCTATTCAAGTTTTTTGCCCCTTTTAAAACTGGATTATTTGTCTTTTTATTGTGGAGTTGTAGGGTTTCTATGTATATTCTGGATATCAAACCCTTATCAGATATGTGGTTTCCAAATATTTTCTCCCATTGAGTCAGCTGCCTTTTGACCTTTTTGACAAAGTCCTTTGAAGAGCAGAAGTGTTCAATTCTGAGGCAGTCCCATTTATTGTCTTTCATGCTTGTGCTTTGGGTATAAAGTCTAGGAAACTACCACCTATCACTAGATCTTGAAGATGTTTCCCTATATTTTCTTTTAGGAGTGTTATGGTACTGGCTCTTATATTTAAATCTTTGATCCATTTTGAATTCATTTTTGTATAAGGTGTGAAATAAGGGTCCTCTTTCATTCTTTTGGATATGGATGTCCAGTTCTCACAACACCATTTGTTGAAGAGACTCTTCTGACCCAGTTGGGTAGACTTAGCAGTCTTGTCAAATCAACTGACCATAGCTGTGAGGGTCTATTTCTGAACTCTTAATTCTATTCCATTCATCAATATGCTAATCTTTATGCCAGTACCAGGCTGTTTTGACCACTGTGGCTTTATAATATGCTTTAAAATCAGAAAGCACGAGTCATCCCAATTCATTCTTCTTTTGCAGGATGTTTCAGGCTCTTTGAGGCTCCTTAACAACAACTGATAATTAGCTTTTCCATTTCAGCAAAGTAGGCTATTGGAATTTTTATTTTTATTTTAGTTTTTTTTTTAGGCTATGGGAATTTTGACTGGCATTGCACTGAAATAGCAGACCAGTTTGGGCAGAACTGACATCTTAATGGTATTTAGCCTTCCAATCTGTGAACACTGAATATCTTTCCATTTATTTAGGTTTTTGATTTCTGTTAGCAATGTTTTATTGTTTTCTGTATACAGGTTCTTTAAATCTTTGGTTAAATTTATTCATACATATTTGATTCTTTTAGTTGCTGTTGTAAATGGAATTTTTTTCTTGATTTCCTCCTCAGATTGTTCATTACTAGTATACAGAAATACTACTGATTTTTGCATGCTGATCTTGTATCCTGTCACTTTGTTGAACTCATTTATTAGCTCTAGTAGCTGTGTTCTGGATTTTTCAGGACTTTGTAAAGATAGGTCATATCATCTGCAAATAGTGACAGATTTACATCTTCTTTTCCAATGTGGATGCATTTTATTCTTTTTCTTGTCTAAATATTCTAGCTAGAACGTCCACTACAATGCCGAATAACAGTGGTCACTGTGGGCATCCTTGTCTTGTTCCAGATCTTAGAGGGAAGGTTTTCAGTCTCTTATCATTGGATCAGATGCTAGCTGTAGGTTTTTCATATATGCCCTTTATTGTGTTGAATAATCTTTCCTTCTATTTCTATCTTTCCAAGTGTTTTTATCAAGAAAGGAGGCTGGATTTTGTCAAATACCTTTTCTGCATCAATCAAGATGATCATGTGGTTCTTCCTTTTTGATTTGTTAATCTGGTGGATAACATTAATTGATTTTCTTGTGCTGAACCACGCTTGCATAACAGGGTAAAACCCTCTTGGTCATGGTGTATAATTCTTTTAATGTGCTGTTGGATTTGATCCGCAAGTATTTTATTGTGGAGTTTTGCATCTATATTCATTAGAGAGACTGGTTTGTAGTTTTCTTTTCTTGTAGTGTCTTTATCAGGCTATGGTATTAAGGTGATGTTGGCTTCGTAGAATGAGCTAGGTAGTATTCCTTTCTCTTCTATTTTTTGGAAGAGAATGAGCAGGATTGGTATTAATTATTCTGGGAATGCTTGGTAAAACCTACCTATGAAGTCATTCTGACCTCGGCTTTCCTTTGTTGGGAGGTGCGATGACTGATTCAACCCCTTTAATTTGATTGGTTTGTTGAAGTCTACTTTTTGAGTCCATGTAGGTTGTTCATGTGTTTCTAGGAAGCTGTCCATTTCATTTAAATTGTCTAGTTTTTGCATACAATTGTTCATGTCCCTGGCCTTTATTATTCATTTGGCGTCCATGGTAATGACTCCCCACCCCCCAATTTCTGATTTTATTTATTTGCCACTTCTCTCTTTTTGTTCTTGTCAGTCTAGCTAAGGGTTTGCTAACTTGGCTAATATAAAACCAACTTTTGGTTTTATTGATTCTATTGTTTTTTGGTTCTGTTTCATTTATTTCTGCTCTAATCTTTCTTTCTTTCCTTCTGCTTGCTTTAGGATTAGTTTGTTGTTCTTTCTCTAGTTTATCCAGTTGTTCAGTTAGCCCTTGATTATAACTCTTTCCTCCTTTTTAATGTAGGTGTTTAGGGCTATAAATTTCCCTCTCAGCATTGCCTTCACTGCATCCCATAATTTTTGATACGTTGTGTTCTCGTTTCATTCATCTTGATATATTTACTGATTTCTTTTGCAATTTCTTCTTTGACCAACTGATTAAGAGATGCTGTTTAACCTCCATATAGTTGTGCATTTTTCAGTTCTCTGGATGTTGGTGATTTCCAGCCTTATTCCATTATAATCAGAGAAAGTGCTTCGTAGAATTTCCGTCTTTTTAAATTGAAGATCTGTTTTGTGCCACAGCATGTGCTCTATCTATCCTGAATAATGATCCATGACCACTTGAGAAGAATATACATCCTGCATTCTGGGGTGCAATGTTCTGTATGTCTGTTAGGTTTTGTTCATTTATTATATTACTTAGGTTCTGTTTCCTAATTGATCCTCTATCTAGATGTTCTACCTATTGAAGAGAGTTATGTGTTGAAGTCTCCCCCTATCATTACTGAGATATCTATTACTCTCTTCAGTTCTGCCAGTGTTTGCCTCATGTACTTTGGGGCACCTTGACTAGGCACATAGATATTTATAATTGTAATTTCTTCTTGGTGTATTGCCATTTTTATTAATATGTGGTGTCCTACTTTGTCTCTTATAAAATTTTTGCATTTAAAGTCAATTTTGTCTTGTATTAGTATAGCTACCCCAGGTTTCTTTTTGTTACTGCTTGTGTGGATTATCTTTTTCCATCCTTTCCCTTTCAACATTTTGTATCTTTGGGTCTAAGATGAGCCTCTTGTAAACGGCATATAGATAGACCACATTTTCATCCATTCTGCCAATCTGTGTCTTTTGATGGGGAGCTTAATCTATTAATATAATGTTATTACTGTAAAAGCAGTGTTCACCCATTTTATCATTTTAGAGTTACCTTTACTGATAATCTTCATTTCTCTAGCCTTCTTCAGGCTTCTCTCTTCTTCTTCTTTTTTTCCCTAGCCAGCTAACTCCTTTAGTATTTCTTTCACGGCAGGTTTCTTGTTAACAAAGTATCTCAGTTTTTGTGTATTAATATTTTAAAGGACAGTTTTGCTGTATAAAGAATTCTTGGTGGGTAAGTTTTCTCTTTTCCTGTCTTAATATATCCTACCACTGCCTCCTTGCCTCTATGGTGTCTGAAGAGAAGTTGGCATTTAACCTTAAGTGCCCTCCCTTGTACGTGGTGAAAGTTTTAGTCCTTGATAACGGGTAAAACCCTGTTGGTCATGGTGTATAATTCTTTTAATGTACTTAGCATTTGATAATCTGACTGGTAGGTTTTTTGGAATAGGGCTTTTCAGATTGGTATGTTTCTTGGAATAAGGATATTCTATTTGGAGTATATTGGGCTTCTTTGATTTGCATATTTATGTCTTTTAAGGGTTGTGAAATTTTCAGCTATTATTTCCTTAAATGTTCTTCCTGGCCCTTTTCCCTTCTCTTCTTCTTTTAGGACACCTATGAAATTTTTCCTTTTTTCCCCCATTTGTTCTCTTGTTTGAGCTCAGCTGCTCTATCTTCTAGTTTGCTGATCCTTTCTTCTGCCTCTCCAGATCTGCCATTGTGTGTCTACAGTATATTTTTAATTTCATTTATAGTATTTCAATTTCATAAGATGTATTTTTCTATGCACTTTCAAATTCTTTATGCTCTACTAGTCTCTTCTTAATACCCTTTGTTTCTTCAGGTTATCTCATTGAAATTATTCAGATTTGTTTGAACATATTTGATTAGTTGTTCCAAATTCTGTATCTCCTCTGATTATCTTATCATTTGGCTTGACCATATCTTCTTTGTTTCTTAGAGTGCCTTGTAATTTTTGGCTGGTATCTGGGCATCCAGTTATCTTAAAGATTATTTTTAAAGTTTCCCTCTTTTGTCTAAGAGTTTTGTTGTTGTTTTGGTTCATGTCAAAGGTCTTTGGCACTTGGCTTGTATTTCCCCAGCCAAATCAGGGCCAGGGTCCCATGCAGGGGGTGTATACCTGTTTCAAAGAGCCCTAGATAGGGTCAGGAAAACAGCTTCCCAGATTGTTCTTTCCTAGCCTTCCCAGTACATGGTGCGCTTTGGCGTCCTATTTCCCATAGCTGTAACTTTCGCAGACCACAGCACCAGCTGGGCAGGGACTGGGTGCCAGGAACTGCAGTGGAGCTCAGTCACTTGCCACAGCCTCTCTGTTTGTGGAAACAGTGGAGCTGTGAGTGCCCAGGGCTCCTACATGGAAAGGTTCAAAGCTGTGGGACCCAAAGGGTCACCCTCATTGCTCAAGAGTTGGATCAGGACTGTTCTGTGTCCCCATCTTTTCCTGAGGGAAGAGCCTCCCTGTCTCTCCCAGACCACAGCTGCCAGTTGAGTGCAAACCAGATATGCCTGAAACTGCCCACTTCAGGAATGGGGGATGGGCACCCAGAGGCACAGTGGACATAAGTCACTTGCTGCAGACTCTCTGTGGAAATAACAGAGCTGTGGGTGCCTCACATTCCTGCGTGGAAAGGCTTAAGGCAGCGGGACCCAGAAGGTTAACTGTGTTTGCCAACAGCTGGATCAAGACTGTGTGGTATCTCATCAGCCAGGCGAGAACAAGGCTGTTCCAAGGGGTGTTGGGTGGGTGCTACAAGATGCGGTGGAGTTCATTCATCATGATTGCTCAGTCGTAGTTTCTCTATTTCTTCATCCAGTTCTTTGTATGTTGCAATGGTTCTTCCCTGGTCTCCTGGGCCCCAGAACCATTGCTATGGGCAGTTTCTGCCTATTCCCTAACTGTTTTGGGTAGAGGAATGAGTTCTGCCTCTCCTGATACCACCATCTTCCCAGAAGTTCTCTCCACTTCTGGGAGAATAGCACTTTTAATTTCCTTCCAAAACTTTTCCTTTTCATTTACAGCTGGGCTGTTTGGTGCAAAAGGCTTAGCTTTTGGCCTGTTTTCGACATGCCTTCCTTACTAAGCTTAATCATTTCTAGCTTTCAATTTAAAGTGAGAGCCATGTGCCTCTTCCTTTTACTTGTACACTCCGAGGCTGCTGTAGAGTTATTAACTGGCCTAATTTCAATATTGTCTCAGGGAATAGTGGGGGAATAGAAGGGTATAGGGAGGCCTGAGGAGAGGAAGAGAGAAGGGGAATGGCTGGTTAGTGAAACAGTCAAAACACATGCAACATTTATTGATAAAGTTTGCCATCTTATATGGGTATAGTTTGTGGGTGCCCCAAACAATGACAATAGTCAACATCAAAGACTGAAGATCCACCCTAATAGATATAACAATAATTAAAAAGGCTGAAATAGGGAATAGCCAAAATGTGACACAGAGACACGAAGTGAGCACATTCTGTTGGAAAAATGGTCCAATAGACTTGTTTGATGCAGGGTTGCCACAAACCTTCAAGTTGTAAAAAACACTATTTGTGAAGTACAATAAAGCAAAACAACAAAACCACCTATGCCTGTAACTCTACTGGATGAATACAACACACTTTATTCTTCTGTTGAAAGATACTTGTGTTATATCCAGTTTGGGGTTATTGCACACAATGCCATGAAAAATCTTGCACATTTATTTTTATCAATTTTTCATGATGTCTTATATTATTATGACTTCCAGGTGTTCTTAACACTTGTTATTTGAAAGTGACAACACTAGGCTTCTCCTTAGAACTTCTGGTCCAGTAGATGCGGAGTGGAGCCTGAGAATTTACATTGCTAACAAATTCTGAGGTAGTACTACTGGTCTGAGGACCACACTGTAAAAAATCCTGCCCTACTGGATTCACTCTTTTGGTATTCTAAATTAGTAAATTAGATAATGTTTCTTTTAGGGGTTGGGGATTCCTTTGGGGTGGGTACTTTTAGGCTATCAACTAATGATAAATCAGGCACTAACTTGCCTCATCTTTCTAGTTCTCTGCTAATTCACTGAACCAAGATAGAATCCCTGACTTCTGAATTAAAGAAAAAGCAATACCATAATATACACATTCAATTTTTAAATGCTAGGAGTTCAAAGAGCCTCTCACTTATTTTCATATCTCTGCCTTGGTTGGGTGTATTGCAGCCCACCAAAGATTGGGTTGTTTGTATTTGATTAGGGGTTGGGGTTGGAAGGAAGAGTGGGAAGAGGAAGGAGAAAGAAAGAAAGGGAGGACTGGTGACTTTAAAACCTTTTAAACCTATCTCTTACTACTACATTTGTGACCCAAGAAAACCACCAACTTCTCTTTTCCCAACCCTTCATTTCCCTCTCTCGCTGTTTACTGTTTGAGAAATTGAGAGCTTGTTGAAAGTGAATTTAGCAGAAAATGAGTTTAGCTACCAACTCTGTTTGGGAGTAATGTAATTTCCATACAATATTAATAGAAAAAAGTTTTTATGTTTAGATATTTTTTTCATATACTCAAAACACTAGTATGCTTTTTTTTAAAAGGACAGATGAAGGTTTCAATAGTGAAAGCCCAAAGAATTTCCCCTCCTATATTTTCTACTTAGTCACAAATAAAGCAAAACGGAGAGATCTTAACTTTCTAATGGAAAAAGTTATGATGAAAAATGGAAAAGGTTATTGATGAAAATGGCAAAGAATCCTAGGTCATTTAGACATTGCTGGGTTTTGACATAATGTTCTTAAGTCAGAATACTTTCTATACTCTTTTTCCTCACAAGTAAATGGAAAATTTTAAAACCATAAAGGAAAGAATGAGAACTGGTTTACAAAGATGCTCAAAAAGCCTCGATTTGTAAGTGGAAGGTGCAGGAAAGAAAGAACTATTTATTTGCTGCACCCAACTGTTCTATCACCTACTATTCCTATAAACTTATGGTAAAGGTTGGAAATCAACATTTATACCTGCTGGTGTGAGTATCAGGGCTTGTAGAATATCTGACAGGGAAATAATACCCACGATGCTATCTACTTCATTTACTACTACCAGCCGATGAACCTGCAAATGAGAAAAGAGGCCACGTGAAAGTTTAAATTAAAACACAGATTAAAAAAGATACTAGAGAAAGGGAAAAAATTAGTCAGTAATGTACTATTCAATAAATATATTCTGCAAATGTGAAGAAAACAATAGCGTTCAGAATGATATAAATGGGTTAAAATGTAATGCTGATCTGCTTGAACTACTAAGAAAAATTAACCAGCAATGTCCTGCTGGGTTTTCAAATTTTAAGATATGAAAGCTGGAAATCAAACCAGCAAGTATAACATAAGCTATATTATTCTCTTAAACATAAATTTTTCTTGTTTTTAAAGTTGGATCTTCTCTTAGATTTTTTTTTTGGTCTTTTCTCTAATGAAATTTACATACTAAGAAAAGTATTTAATTTTTCTACACAAAAGAGTTGCAAAAAACAAATGGATAAGGTTCCAAGGTGTTACAACAAAATATCCTACTTAAAAGGGAAAGAGGGAGAAAGCATCACCTCTATCCTGAGTTCAAAGCTTTGCAACTTTAGGACTGAGGCGGCCACGGGGCAGTCAGACCACCCCAGACAGCATCTTCTCTGACTGGAGCAGCCAGACCCAGCGGACACAAAGTGGGGAACACAGGAAAGAGGTCAAAAGAAAGGGGGACATTTTGATTTTATATTTCTTCTTTCTCTAATGATATCTTGTTGGTGATGTTTTTGACATCACAGCTTTCTTTAGGTTAAAAAAATTAATCACTTGGTCATCTTTCTCATGTCAGTCAACATTAATTTCCTCTAAAAGTTTATCTAAGAAGCCTTAAGTTGAGAGTCTTCATTAATCCTGTAATATAACACAACACAATTATTCATTAACTGAAGTTAAAATGATGGTTTACATTTAGGGTCAGAGAAATTTTATTGTTCAAATTCAATAATGATGAAAACTATCTTTCGAACCACTGAAGGTTAAGGGCAAACCATATTGTACTGTATTCATACTGTATTCAGTAATTCTACCAGACAAAAATGACCACCAAAAATATTTTCTTTTCATCTGTTGCTGAGTCTAAAGTTAGTACTGTTTTTTTAAGTTATATAAATAAAATGGAATCATTTCGGGCACTATATACGTCTCTCAACAAACTACCTTAATGCTAAAAAACTTGTGTTTGTTCCCCAGCGTGTGGTCATTTGGTAAAGAAAAGATGTTAATGAAGATGGCTAAATTTAGAGAACTGTTTAATTACTTCTTTATTTTCCTCAATGACCTGTTTCATATTACAATTAAATTTTTGCTCACTGGATGAACTTAGAGGAAAGCCAATTATTTCTTTATTAAAAATATTTTATTCATGCAATATTTTTTTAAAAGTCTTGTTTTTAACCTCTGCATAACTCATGTTCAAATGAGAAAACACAAAAAAGCACTACCACCCTGCCATGTCAACTGTCACTCTCTCATCCAGGAACAGCCATTGTTAATATTTTAGTACATGTCTTTCTAGCCTTTTCTCTGCTAATACATGTATTTTAACAAAAAGAATTATACTGTATAAGAGTTACAGGCTTTTTCTCTCTGCAATATATTCTGTTTTCCCATATCAACAACTATATTCTTCTATAACATGAGCCCATCATGTGGATGCCCTGTCCTTAAAAGTAGGGAGGCCTTGCCCATTTCTGCTTATGATCTTCAAATGGTATATAATTCTGAGGACATTAATACAAAGTTAAGCATATTCCCAAGCCAGTTTAAAAACACTTTGTAAAACAAATAATGATTCCAGATGTTAAATTCAAGTAGAAAAGGAAAGGCCTCAAACTTAAGATTCTAATGAAACACATTAAAAGCCGTGGAAATTGAAGCTGGGGAGTTAATTTAGATGATGACAGACTTAGGGTAGAATTCTTGAGCAAACAGTAATAAAATGAGGGGCAGATGAACTCTTAATGATGGTTCTTGAAAGGGACAGCTGTGTTTTTTATGCAACCAACTACTTCACATGCAACTTTCAGAAACCAGGTAAGGTCTCCTCACTGGGGCAGGGGTGGAGGGCTGGGGAAAGGGAAGGAAGGAATCTAATAAAGCCAACTCACCTCAGCTCTTACTATTCTATCCACGATGGTCTCCAGTATTTCCAACTTATTGCACTTCACAACACCTTCAAAATACTGTGAACGGTGCTGAAGGGCTTGGGTTACTGTGATATCTAGGTTATTGTATGTTTTCTCAGCAGCAAGATTCTGTAATAAAGTAAAAGAATATATTATATCCTTTCATTTCAATTCACATTAATGACCAAAATTAGTAAGTTTAAGGCAACTTAGTTTAAAAAAATGCTATCTTAATTCAATACCAGTATGTATTTAAAAGTGTTCTTTCTAGCTTGTAACATGCCAATAATACTGTTATTTCATAGCCTTACCAATAAAGATTTTAGATTATATGGGATACCTTAGTTGTGAAACATAGTTTAATTGTGATTGTATTTTCTACCAAAATATTTTTTCCCATTCTTACCCTCTTTTAAATCCTGAATGAACAAACCCTTTTGACGGTGAACCTCATTTGCAAGGGGTAAGAGGCACCACAGGGTCAGGAAACCTGCATCTGTGGACTCTCTCCCTCAGAGAATAACCCCCATGAGCAACGTTTTTGCTGGGAAGGCTTTGGGGGACAATCAGCACCAGCAATCCTGCAGGAAGGACAGGCGTGACAATGTTCACATCTAAACTGCTTCTCAGGGTCAGATTTTAGAGCATCCCCCACGTAACCAAAATTCCACTAAACCTATTTTGGTATCTATTATGTAAAACAGAATAGGATGAACCAAAGGGTTTGAGGCAGTGTTGAAGAGAACATTTAACGCTGGGATCAATGTTGCGGCAGAAAATGGTATGGGCATCTGGGGCTGGTACAGTATCAATTTCCTGTCTCAGAAGCTGTACACAACTCTAAGGAAGTACATTTAAAATGATGGAAAAAAATCACAAAAATGGGAAAATGTCATACTAACCTTAAACCTAGTAGATTTAAAGCAAACATTCAATTATAGGATTTTATATAACTATTTAATAACTTTGATGTCTTCGTTAAAGCAGAATTTCCCAGTCTGTGAGCAATGGGCTGCTAGGACAAGGGATCATGGATCCGTATGTGCTCTAAGCACACTGTTCTAGGCTCCATGAATAAAACCTCCCTCACAAATTTACACACATGCTGCAGACATGGGATGAGATTCTATCAGAACTGTAAAATGCTCCAAGTCTATCATTATAAAAGTTATAAGGCTAAACTACTGAATATTAAAAGTACAATTACTATGAAGGGTCCATGGAGTTCTCTGAGGAGATCCTCAGATCTAAAAATGTTAGGAAATTTATTAGAGAAAGAGAAAAACACAAGAACAGATTAATGAATATATTTCAAAATGCATTCTGGTGACAGGTTTAACAAAATTAAAAATACTTACAATTACATCAAATTTGGAATAAATATCGACAACTTTTCCTAAAAATGAAAATATATGTTAGAAAAATCTTAGAAACAACAGATATTAAAATCAGTCTTCACAAGACAATTACTAGGAATTAAACATTAAGAAATAAGCATATCTGATTTTGAATGGACATGAAATCATCTTTTTGGAATATAAGAAAAAAGCCACGTATTTAGTATCCTGAGTGCTCTTTGGTACTAAATTTATTCACCAAATCTAAATTTCCATTTTCCCCACTTATCTGATACGCTAGATCATTTAAAAATAATTTTACTCTAATGAGATAAACAGTTGTTTCTTTTTAACTGTAATGGCCAAACACACAAACCTGACTCATCCACAACAGGCAAAGCTGATATTCGTCTTTCCACAAATGTATTCAAGGCTTTAATGATAGGAGTGTCTGGATGTATAAAGGCAATGTTGTGGTACGTTCCTATTCCAAGCTCGTCCAGGTTCTGCTTCATGAAGGCAGGCTTTGGCATATCAGACATCTAAACAGGAAGATAAATGCAGATGCTCTAGGACCAAAATATACCTTTTTAATGTCCAAATGTCAAGACTTGCACGAAAACTATGGACAAGCAAATTAAAGTTAGTTTTTTTTCTAACAATCTATCTGGATGTCTGAATTAATATGAAAAAGTTACATATAAAAATTGTTTACCTTTTGTTCAAACTAATTATCTATAGCTATTTAACAAAATATTGAAAAGCATTGCTTTTTTTTTTTTTTTAACATTTTTTTCTTCTTCTCTTCACTAAAGTAAATAGAAGAAGAGAACAGGTCTAGCTGGGAAATTAAGACCTGTAAGCCACCGAGAATCCTTTATTCCTAATTATGCATGCTAACTTCCTAGTCCCGCATTAATTAACATTGATTAAGAACCCACACATTTCTAAACCCACTACTCAAAGCATTTGGTGGTGGCTATTCTGAGCCGCTAAGTTAGTCCTTATACCACCCCACCTCTACCTCCTGATTCTCCTTTGGAGGACTCCAACTTTCGTCTACCAGAAACAAAGATCAAGCCAGCTGAACAGAATTAAAAGAGCCTTTAAAAATTTACTTTTTTTTTTTTTTTTCCATGAGATGCTTTAAAGGAGGAGGGAGAAGTCAAAAGAAAAAGTCTAGGATCATTTTTGACTATAACAAAATAAGGTCTACGGTTTCAAAAATCCACCTTTTGTAAAGGGTACAGTTGATTCCATCCTCCTGGTGTACCTTATAATTATCAGGAAAAGATGAACAATTAGGAGAAACAAAATGTTCAAGTCAAAGAGTTCATCAATATTCAAAGCATGAGAATCCTAGAAATTTAGAGAAAAAAAAAAAGTCCTATTAGGCCATCTAGTTCATCCCAATATAGGACAATTCCCTGTTCTATGCTATATGCTTAAGGTACTGTTGAAATGTCTGGAGAGAGAAAGCTACCCTTTTTCTCAGAAAATGATCTAATATTTCAGTAAAAATCAGGTTTTGAAATTTCTTTAAAATTCTATATTTTAACCTGAAAACCAAAATCTCTAGCTGAATATTCTAGTAGGAGGATTCTAACTACCATATTGGCCCAAATATATAAGGCAGTAGCGGGCAGCAACAACTTCCCCTACTCATTATAGAAGAGAAAATCTAAAGTAGTCGCACAGGGATGACACCTCAAACTTTTACTTGTTTTTTTTGTTTTTTTTTTTAACAGTAGTACAGTAGTAGAAATGGTACCAGCCTTGGAGTTGGATAGATCTCTTGGGTGTGACATCCACCGCTTAGTATCTGGGTGGCTTTGGGCATGTTTCTTGACCCTTCTGGGGCCAGGTGCCTCATGAGATAAAAATGCCTACCCCACAGGGCTGCAAACGCACAGTGCTTGTTCAGAGGCCACTTATCAACGCTGTGACCTTGGCAAAGTTACTTAACTTCTCTTGGTTTCATCACCTATAAAATGGGATTAATAAAAATACCTACCTGATAGGACAATAGTGAAAATTGGATGTGTCATGTAAAGTGCTTAGGACAGAGTCCACAGCATAGTAAATGCTTAATGGTATTTAGCACTCATGATTAACAGAATTTTAAAAATACTATTCTTCCTGGTGCCTGCCCAAGCAAAAAAACAAAACGAAACAAAAGAAAAACCATTCTGAGGATTAAGAAGCTAAAGGTCTGGTATGTGGTGGGCCCTTGACACATGCCACTTCCCACCCTCCCTCCTGTTAAACTTTAATTCCACTGCAATCACAGCACGTACCAGAGCAAAGGCCCGTTCACAACAGAGGAGGAATGACACATTGGTACATTCTTAATTCTGTTTCCCTATTTGCTCTTTATTAAAAAAATGTCATACTTTCTTGGTAAATTACTCTTCTCCTTCCTACCTTCATTTTTAGCATTTATTTAAATGTAAAAAAATGTTATATCTATGTACTTAAACTATTAAAATATCAGACTGTTTTAATTGACATTTTCTCTCAATTACTAAACCCTCAGTGCTTCTGTAAGATAAAGGCAACACTTTAAGGCAGCTTTCCAGGAAGAGGAGCTTGGACTCCTTCTCATCACACAGAGTGGTGTTTTATTTTCTTGTTTAAAGCTGTTGAGAGGGAAACGGGAAAGCTAATTTGAAGTAGATTTTTGTCTATTAAATTCTTTTAAAAAATGACTATTCATACAATCTCACTTGAACCTTCTGAAGGTTCAAAAAGGGAGGCCTTCTAATGGTTCTATATGACAGTTACTTAAAATCTCAAAGTCAGTGCATGTAACTAAAAGGAAAAAATGAAACCTTCCTTGTGAACTCCCTGTTTACTCTGAGTCTCTTTCAATATAGCCAGCCAAAGAGGGTCTAAGTTCTGGATGACTGTGAACCCACCTCCGTTCAGAGCAGTTGAAAAACTTACAGATAATACAGCCCTAATTTGGACCAACATGGTAATCTCTTGTCCAAATTTATTTGCTTTGGGTTTTTGTATCACTCCTGCAGTTAATCTTGGGGACTGCATATTCTGAACATGTTTCCAAAACTATGATAATAATAAAACATTCTAAGACAATTTTTGCTATAAAAACTGGCCCAATTTATCTTGTATAGCATTCCTTAATTAGACTGACTTGCAAAATGCTTTATTTCTCCTATTTTAGGTGAAAAATATTCTAATTTAGAGAATTTCAAGCATTTTTATTATTCTGATACTTGCACTAAAGGTGAATACTTTTAATTGGAATCAACTTTGAGAATGTATAATCCAAATAGCAAGTTGAGAAACTGAAGTACAGAAATGAAATCCTCAAAACTAACAATTTCTTCTGTTGAGGATAACAGGAGCCAATTTACTTGGAGGAAATTTAAGTAAATGCAACTATGTCTTTAGAAACACTAAAAACTACTTACAAAAAGCTGGAGAAACTTGAGGATTCTTTTGTGGGTAAGTATATAAAGTGCATTTCCACTGATAGGGTCAATAACTGGCAATCTGTGGATTTTATTTTTGATCAACGAGTATACAGCATCGAAGAGGCTGTGGGAAAAGCCATTAAAGTTGTTAGGAGGCTTTAAAGAAAAATCAGAAAACCTTTGGACCACCCCTGCTTTAAAAGCATTTCTAGAATTTTTATATTATAGTAAGAAATGGCTGACTGACATTAACGAGCGTTTTGGAAAATTTTTAAATTGGAGATCTCAGTAAATTTTTAAAATTTTTTTACCATCTATGTTAATAAATCTCAACTAGAAGTTCAATCTACAAATCTGTAGGAAAGCAGTTTTTTATTTAGAAAAAAAAAGTGACAGACTCTAAGTACTAAGTTCTTTAAGTTCTAGTACTAAGAAACAGCACTAAGAAAAGCTAACAGACTAATATTAGCAACACAATAAAAGGTGAAGCAGTAGGCTTCCTGGACTAATGATTCCAGCTCTGACTATGTGAAATGCCACGCCAATAAGTTTTATAGAGTTGTACTTCTATTCTACCCTGTGTCTGTCCATGACTGCCAATAAGAAGGTTTGGGGATTATGTGCTGTTGTTAGGACTTGCAAATACAAAAATAATTAAGAATAAAGATTTTACCTTTTCTATATATTGGTCTAGAGTTTTAAAAAAAATGCTTTTATATACATGTGGAAATGTACTCAGAGCCATTCCAGGAGGCTTGGATCAGAAAATATAGGCTAGAAGACTACAGAGAAGGCAGTTCATTCTTTTGACCACCTCTGAACCAAGATCTGATATGATATTTAAACTTCATGTGTTTCAGAATCACTGGGGAAGCTGTTCAAACGCAGGTTCCTGGGCTCCACTCTCCAACCAATGACTTAATAAGCTAGGAGCAAAGCCCCCAAACCTGAATTTTAACAAGCTCCTCAGATTGACTCTGTCGCAGGTGACCTGAACTTATAAACAATGCTTTGTATGACCATTTTCCCAGTGTACAATCCCACAAGCCTGTGGGCCAACAATCACTGCTATTTCCACTGTCCCCCAATTTCCTGAATTTAGTATTCAGAATCAAGGGCGGCTGACCCCTATCTAAATCAAAAGAATCATGTTTTTGTGTTTGTTTGTAATGGTAATAAAACAGATAAATCTAAATGAATGAAAGTTTTCAAAGGAGAAAAATTACAAATTTACCTTGCATCTGGAGATATATTCACTAAAGGTTTAAATGTTTCTTGTAAATAAAGCTCTGTATTTTTAGAAAGAAAATATGCAATTAATATCATTTCTGCTATTTGCAACTAATACATAAAGTTCTTTTCAATTTACAAGTAATAATTGTAAGGATTAAAAACCCAAATCAAAGAAATTTACCCAAAACAGTTGTGTTAATTATAGTTATGGCTACTTTAAACAACTTCTAAACTGTTTTCAAGATATTGCTTTTGTAGGGAAATTAAGTATTTAAAAAACAACATTACAGTAGCTGTTTATAAAAATCAGAAGAAAAATCAAGATACCTGATGAAAGAGGAATACCAGTAGAGGTCACTAGAATGCTATCATGTTAATATTACCCTCACAAAATGACTCATTTATGAAATACTTTAAAACTAATTTTTATCAGTTAAAAGATTAAATCAGTTAATGTTCCTAAGTTTTATTTTACTGAAGTAAAGTCAAAATCAATCACATTATGGGAACCGTATTGAATTTGCTTTATAGAGGTTTCTTTATAGAAGGCATTCAAGAATATCTAGGCATTATTATTACTACCAAATACCACGTCATATCAAAATATACATAGACTTAAAACTCTGGTCTAACATTACTTCTACAGCAGAATTTGATAAGAATCTGTCTTGATGTTAACTTACATAATCACTTCATAATAGACAATGTTAAGATATGTGTCCCTGTTGACTTAATTTGTTGTTTGACTTGATAAAGCCATAACATACCAAATATACCACTCCAACTTCTAAATCATGTGGACTTAAAACGGCCCATCAGTACTTTAAAGATTTTACAACTAGTCACAAAGGCTATTTATAATTCAGGCATAACATGGAAAGTGCAAAGCTAAACCTTTCAATTTCAAATGCAAATTTTTTGTTCAACTGGGCCCTCCATTTCTATCCTAGGTTTCTCCCTGAGTATCCTGCAAAGCCCCACCTCCATTTCAGCCAGACTTTTTTCTCACTGATCCCATTTACATATTTTTATCTATGACGGTCCTGCTGACATGCCCTTTACCTATGCTCCACCAGTCCACCATGCTAGGTCTCACTAACAAACACCACTTTCACAATCATGAAATCAGAATTTGAAAAACGATTCCATTTCAGAAAAAGGTATTGTGATTAGAAATGGTGAATTTCAATGTTATATATAAAACAAAAGAAAGTGATCTTGAAGTTATTTTCATGTTATCTGAGCCAAATAATTTGGTTAAAATTCACTAGTTCTATGTTTCTCCATAATTTGTAAAAAAAAAAAAAAAATCATTAAAATTTAAGTAAGAAGAGCTGCCTGTTTTTGTTAAAATTAAGCATTTCCTTGGTGCATTTTGTATACAAAGGCAAATTCCTGAGGGTAATACTACTAGAATGGCTGCTCCAATGGGGGCAGAGACTTGGGCGATGGCTAGCTCACTCATCCTCATGTTCCCAGCCCTAGCACAGGACCTTGCATGCCGCGGCAGGTCTACAAATGCGTGTTAAATAATAATTATGGTACTGTGGCTTACTATAAAAAAATGAAGACAGAAATAGATAGAATGATGATTTAATTAAAGAAATAAAATGATGTCTTAATTAATGTAGTTTATTAAGCAGAGATAAAAATATTTGAGGAATTAAAACACATTTCACACAGTATACGGGTTTCTACCCCTGACATGAAAAGATTTTTCAACACCCAACAATAGTGCTTACCCCTCCATGTTTCAATCTTGTGTTCTTCTAATTCATAAATCTGTACCTGCAAATAAGGAAAATTCTTATTGACAAATGTTAACATTTGTAAATTACATAAAAAGGCAATTATTTCATAACCATGGTTGAGTTATACAATTCAGTAAATGGAAGTAATCAAAATAATATTTCTGAAATTGTTAGCAACATAAATGAGAAACACATAAAATGCTCTATGTCAGGTTTTAGACGGTAGCCGACTGAGAAATCAGAGAAAATGAGTCCGAGTTTAAAATTTTATTGTCCCGGGGCGAGGTTCCCGGGTCCGGGTGCTCAGGGTGCGGGCCGGGGAAGTCGCGCCCCCCTGCAGCGGCGGGGTTAGATATAGGCTGGCTAGTGGGGGTGCTGACGATGCCTACGGGGCCTCCTGTGGTAGGTTAGGAGTTTCCTGCGCTTTAGGGCCGGGGGCATAGCTGCGGGCCGTGCGCAGTGGGGTCCTCTGTTTGTCAGGGCAGGTCCTGATTGGCTGAGTTTGAACAGCTGTATGCCCGGATGTTCACGGGTTTTAGTTCGGGTGGGGGCCTTCCAGCCAGAGGCTACCGGGCCAGGTCTTACACTCTACATTTCTTTGAAGGTAGATGTTTTATAAACGTAAAACATAATAAGCCAGTATATTATATTTTCAGTAATTTAATTTGAAAATTTCTGATGCATTTAAGTTTTAAAACACAAATATGGACATACACTCATTACTTCTTTTTGAGGATATGAAAAGTTTTTTAGCATCTCAAAATTACAAAGGCAGATACAGTACGATAGAGTTATCAGATCTATAAGGGTAAACAGCAGACCTATAAGGTTAAACAGCATGGCCTAATGCAAAGTAACTTTAGAGTTACTCAGATTTGTCCCAAATCTCAATTCGAGCTTTACCACTCACTTCTTAGTTGCTATTCTTGGGCATATTATTTAATCTCTCAGCAACTTTCTCTCTATTATACAATCAGATACAAGGATCCTTCAAATTGAGCTTCTGTGAGGAATACATGAGATTACATGAGATAAAGTGTCTGGCAGAAAAACAGGTCCTCAGTAAAAGTTCTCTGTGCTATGCTGTTCTGCAAGCCCCATCCACCCTCAGTTTTTTTTTTTTTTAATTACTATGCCCTTAGCATTATTTTGGGACTTAAGGGGGCACCTGAAAGTCTGGCCTCTTTTTGAAGCTTAAAATTCAGTTGGTTGGCAACTGTGCCGGTTTGAATCTATTGTGTACCCCAGAAAAGCCAAGTTCTTTAATCCTCACCCAATATTTCTGGGTGGGGAGCAACTTGATTGTTTCCATGGAGATGTGACCCACCCAATTGTAGGCAGTAACTTTTGATTAGATGATTTCCATGGAGATGTGTCTCTACCCACTCAAGGTGGGATTGCTTACTGGAGCTCTTTAAGAGGGAACCATTTTAGAAAAAGCTTTAGAACCCATGTAGTAGCCAGAGGCCTTTGGAGATGAAGAAGGAAAATGCTCCTGGGGGAGTTTCATGAAACAAAGCCTGGAAAGAAAGCTAGTAGTTGTCGCCATGTTTACCCCCCCCCCCCCCGCCCCCCGCCCCAGCTCCCTGTGCTTTTCCAGTTGAGAGAGAAACCCTGAGCATCATCAGCCTTCCTGAACCAAGATCTTTCCCTGGATGCCTCAGATTGGACATTTTCATAGCCTTGCCTTAATTTGGACATTTCACAGCCTTACACTGCAAACTTGCAACTTAATAAATTCCCCTTTTAAAAAGTCACTCTGTTTCAGGTATATCACATTCTGGCAACTTTCAAACTAACACAGCAACACTGGCAATCTCACACGAAAATGCCACTGAAGAGCTGAAGAAATAATATAGGTTAAGGTCATGGTCTGAGAGTTTTAGTGTAGAGATTCAGAGAAAGTAGAGATGAACACAGTCAGTCAAGGGCATTTTTTGAGGTAGGATTTCATCCAGGCTCTGCATGATGGGTGGGATTTAGAAAAAGAAGAAAAAAAACTTGATAAAGGCATGGAAAGGGAGATGACTACTTTATGTTCATAAACACTGAAGTTAGACTAGTTGTAATGAAATTAGACAAATTTAATGAAGAAGATTATTAGGAATTTGGGAAATAATATGGCCCTATTTTGACTAAATACCCTTATGGGGGTGGAGGCTGGGTAGGTTTGAAAGAAAAAGCCAGGCTACCAGCAATGGATTTTACATAGTTCAATGACACGATACAATAAAGCTTAAAGAAGACTGTTTTACAGCAGTATATAAACTGTCTTAGCATCAGGGAAAATTAGAAGTCATATAAAAACCAAGTCTCAGATGGTAAATCAGGACTGTAAGGGTGAACTTGGGTATAAAGGGACAATTGGAAGGAAAAAAACCAAAAGGTTTAGAGATAAATGAGTTAAAAAACAGAACAAAACCTCCCCTAATTTTTATCTTAGGTGACTAAAAAGAATGATATTCCCGACAAAGAAGGAAACCTAATTAAGGACAGAGTGAGGTGAGAATATGATTCTACTATGATGGTTATAACATAATGTTCTACTGGTAGAAATCTCAATTAGGAGGTTTGAGAGGATGCCTACCTCTCTGCCTGTCCAATCCCATCTCTCCAACCTTTAGCAACGGTCAACAGAATAGAGTAATTCAATTTACACTTACTGGGGCTCATTATGAACAAGGCACTATGACTGGCCATGGCAGGATGGGAAGAATGTGTGTGTAAGGTACAAATATGAGTAAAACATAGTTTCTACCTTTAAAGAACTCAAAATTTAGTAAGAAACTCAGATACCTCAACAGGATTTCTCAACATCAGGACTACTGGCATTTAGACAGGATAATTCTTTGTTGTGGGAGGGCTGTCCTGTGCACTGTGGGATGGATGCCAGCATCCCTGGCCTCTGCCCACCTGATACCAGTAGCATGACTTCTCGCTCTCAGTTGTGAAAAACAAAAATGTCTTCCCAGATATTGCCCTGGGGGATAAAACAGCTCCCAGTTGAGAACACTGAGCATAAATGATCATGAAACAATATGAAAAGGGCAATAGATTATCAATGGAAAGACACAAACAGTGACTGGTTCTGCCTGTGGGGAACTAATATGGTGAATTTTTCACGACTAAGGTGATACTTGAATAGAATCTGGAAATATAAACAGAATTTCAGTTGGCAGGGACCAAGGACAGGGAGGGGAGAGTGACAGTTGAAGTTAAGAAAGCACACAAGAATTCTAAAAATAAAAAAGCAGAAGGCCAAGGGCTAAGCCTTAAAGAATATCTTCAATTAGAAGAAGAAAAACAATTCCGTGGATCAGGTTAGAGAGGAAAAACAAGTATCACCAACATCAAATGTAACACTCTACTAGGCACTACAGAAAGGTAGGAAAGAAGCAGCCGCTGTTCTTGAATACAAAATTTAATAGTAAAAAAAAAAATAAAAATGCCTACATTTGTATAAATATAGTGGTTAAAGAAAAGAGGCAGTCTTGGCTCTCATTATGCACAACTGTAAAAAGAGCAGCCCTTCCCAAAATATACCTGAAAATTATTGTTTAAAGTTCCATTTTCATTTTGTGAAAAATCAGCGACCATGGAAAATTTTACAAAGCTAAGAAATATTTCAAATTTAAGCTCTCAATCTCACAGAAAAATCAACAGGAATAAGGTTTAAAAATAAGACTGGACTTCCTGGGAAGATGGCAGAGTAGGGAGCTCCAGGACGCAGTTCTCCCACCAAAACAACTAGTAAACAAGCAGGAACTGTCTGAAACAACTATTTTGAAACTCCAGAGGCCAAAAGAACACTACTGCATCCAAGGAAGAATGGAAGAAGAGGCAGATAAATTACAGTAAAGAACTGTACATTGCTCTCTCCACGTGGCAGCTGTTGGTGCTGATACCCCACCCTCACTGAAGGCGACCATGGGGTCCAGTCCCTGCTGAGCTGCTGGTGACGGGGAAATAAAAATCCTCTTCCCCAAGAGCAGGGGTTGGGCACAGCCGATCACTGATCACAGCATTTGATTAGCAAATTTGGATCGTTGGGCCCTGGCTCTGAGGGCAGCTATTGGTTCAACCCTTCCCAGACAGGAAGGGTTTAAAGACCCAGCACTTCCTTAGTGCTGCAGGAGACAGCTGAAAGGCTGCATTTGCTGGGTAGCTGGGAAACCTCAGCTTTGGGGAGCAGTCAGAGAAGACTTTGGAGCCTTTTTGATACTTTCCTAGGGCACTCTGGAGCTGGTCTGCGCCCCTTTGTGGGTCCTTGGCCCTGTTTTGGCTGGAGAGGCTGACTTGAGAAAGTCGTTTTCGGAGTGACTCTCCTAGAATTTGCCCTCTAGTAAAAAACAACATGAGACATCAAAAGGAGTGTAAAAAAATAATACAGGTGGATTGTTTGGGACAAAGTCCTGCTGGTTTCAAATACCCAGGAGAGGGTGGACTCTCTCTTGAGAAACAGAGGGACAGCCAAACTCCTGTAAATTGGGGAACTCCAAAACAACTAACAAGCCAACTCAGGACAAGACAGAGATCCAGAAAGGGAAAACCATGGACACTGCATTCACCTGGGCATACCTTCCTGAAATGAGGGCAGAAGTCAAATAAAATTTGTCTTGTCACCAGCTGATTATAAACCAAGAAACAGACATCCTAGGGAGAAAATCCCAGAGTTAACATTTTAAAATATTAAATGGTACAGTGTGCAACAAGAGTACAAGATAAAAAACAGGAAATGATGGCCCATCCATAGGAAAAAGATCAGAAAATACCAAGGAAGATGAGAATGTGGACATACTAAAAAAAGCCTTTACAAAAATGAGCTTAAAAATGCTCAAGGAGAGGATGTCATCAACATGGTGATGTAAGGCAACTACTAAAAACTTCTCCCCAGAGATTCAGTGGAAAAAAGGACAACTATCACTTGCTAAGAACTCTGGGGGAAGGTAAAGAGAAGGATCCCACAAATGCCGAATCCAAGAAAGAAGAATATCAGCTAGAAAACTTTTGTCTAGGACTGGTCCCTCCAGACCCCATCCCAAGCCCATTCCAGCAGGTATACAACCCCTGCATGAGTATTTCTCCCCTTCACATGGTCCCACACAGCTCAAGAACTGCCCAGAGGCAGCGGCTGGGATTCCTTCCACCTCCCACCAGGGACCCATGTCCACAGGGACCCACAGCACAACGGAAGCAGCTGGGGAGGGTGAAATACAAAAGGGCAGCAAGGAAGAGCTGTTAAAATGGAGGATCAGGGAGGGAACACTAAAATCTGCTTTCCCCAAAGCAGTAAACAGCCAGGCATAAACCATCAGAATCAGCTGTTTGGGGGTTTGGGAGATAGGGGAGGACATTTCAATGACCAGGTTAATATTGGATGAAGGAACTCAGAAAATGGGGGCAGACACTGTCATTCTCGCTGTGGCTCCTGGTGTCCATCCCCACCCCTTTAGGGAAGTAGCTTTGCTGGGAGTCAGTTGTGGAGAGGGGAAGCTGCAAGAGTCTTCCACCAAAAGTACAGAGGGAACATCCCTTAACACTGGGCTAGATATTGGCCTGTGAAGTGAGATCCCACAATTTCAGCTCTCCGGGTCAGATGCTGACAGGTGCTATGAGTTAAACAGCTTCTCAGGATGAATAAGTAACTAAAGAGTGCTATTTGCTCTACAGGCTGGAAAGTATAGGGGTAAAAAAGCAGGGCTTTTCGGAGTCTCTCCAGACCCTATCCCGGGCCCCCTGTAGCAGGTATACACCGCCTGCATGAGTATCTCATCCTGTTTTGGCTTGGAAATACTGACGATCCAATTGTCAAAGCAGTGCCCTAAACCCAGGCAACAACTAAATCCTAGACAAGAGAAACAGACCTTCAGAATAGACCCATCAAGATAACAGATGCCCAGTACCCAGTAAAAAATTACAAGGCACACTAAGAAACAAGAAGATATGGCCAAGCCAAATGATCAATTAAAAAAGTCGTAGGAGATACAGAATTTAGAACCACTAATCAAATATGTTCAAAGAAATCTCTTGAAAAAATTCAAAGAAATGAAAGAAAATATGCATAAAAAGATAAAGGGTACAAAGAAGACACCTGAAGAGATTAAAGAAGAATTTGAAAGACTACATAGAAAAATAAAGTATTATGGAAACGAAACACCTGTAGATGAAATTAAAAATATTAGACACAATGGCAAATTTGGAAAGAGAGAAGAAAGGAACAGCAAGTTAGAAGACAGTGCAACCCAATTCAAACAGACAAAGCAAATGGAGAAAAAAAATGGAAAAATTTGAACAGGGTCTCAGGGAAATGACTGACAACACAAAGTACACAAACACATGGGCATCACAGAAGGAGAAGAGAAGGGAAAATGGCCAGGAAGACATAAATATGCAAATCCAAGAAGTCCAACGCATTCCAAACAGAACAAATCTGAATAGACCCACTCCAAGACACATTCCAATAAGACTGTCAAATGTTACAGAGAAGGAGAAAATTCTGAAATCAGCAAGAGAAAAGCAATTCACCACATACAAGGGAAGCCAAATAAGAATAAGTGCTTGCTCATCAAACACCATGGAGGCAAGAAGGCAGAGCAGCATGAAATATTTAAGTTACTGAAAGAGAAGAACTGCCAGCCAAGAATTCTCTATCAAGCAAAGCTATCCTTCAAAAATGAGGGAAAATTTAAAATATCCACAGATAAACAGAAAATGAGAGTTGTGGAGAAGAGACTGGCCCTACAAAAACTATTAAAAGGAGTTTAGTAAACGACTAAAGAAAAGACAGGGAGAGAGCTGGAGGAGGGTACAGAAATAAGAGTATTAGTAAGGGTAACTTAAAGAGCAAAAGGTGAGAAAAAAATAGATCTGAAAAAAGCCAAAGGATAAGATAGGTGAAGTAAGGACTGCCTTTACAGTAATAACATTGAATACTATGGTACTTTTTAAATTATCTGTTCAACATACTCTGGGATATATCCGGGCATTACATTAAGCTACACAAAATTACAAGCTCTCATTCCAATTCTGGTCTCCTTGTGTTTGGGTTGTTTAAATGATCTATCCAGACAGGATGAGTTAGATTATGTGCTAAGGAAAATTTAGGTTTTAGATAAAATAATCTCTCTTCCGTTGGTCTCATAGAATAGGTGAAGTTCTAAAATACAGACAATGTCTTCCTTATCCCTATTCTGACTGGCCTTAGTCCCAAACCAATTGGTTTTGTTCTTATCTCTAGTTGAAGCCTGGGCTCTTTTTCAATTTTTTAGCAGTTGTTGTATGTGGCAGAACTGCAGAACCTCCTACTCTGAGTCATACATGTCACATAGGTACCCAAAGTTCCAGAGAAATACCAGGTTATACATATATAGCACAGCCTCTCAAAATGTAGAAATAATTACTACTCTGGACTAAATGTGACTGCTATAAGAGCCCCAATTTTCTTATAAGTATTTTCTAAATGACACCATACAATATTTGCTCTTTTGTTTCTGGCTTATTTTGCATCACATAATATCCCACAGGTACATTCCCAATGTTGCATGCCTCAGAACTTCATTCCTTTCTGTAGCACCACAATATGTGATCACATGTATAGACGGCAGTTTGCCATTCTACTTCTCAGTGTATTTTTCAGCCACCTCCATTCATTGGGTATCATGTATAATGTCCAAAGTCAATGGTCCATCAACACTCTCAAGTTAAGACAATTTTCGTTGCTCCCAAGAGAAAAATAGCCTAAAAATACACCCTCACCAAACAGAAAATCCAAACCTCCCCTTAACTATTGTGTCTACCCCCCCCCATTTTTACCCCTGGTTTTGCTGTGGTACTACTGATATCTTCCTATTAAACATGGCCCATCCCATGCAATAGTAGTTTTCCTGGTCATATTCTTTTAATTCAATCTTGTGGATGTAGACTTATTGAAGGCAGAACCTTTTGATTAGGTTATTTCAACTGAGATGTGACTCATCTCATTCAAGGTGGGTCTTAACCCTCTTACTGGAGTCCGTTTTAAGAGGATAAACACATACAGAATGTTGAAAAGGTGAAGAGGCAGCCAATTCAAAGGGAGAAAATACTCGGAAACCACATATTGGATAAAGGCTTGACATCCTGTGTACATAAAGAAATTACAAGGTTCCATGCACTATGGTTACTTTCCAGAAACCTGCAACCTCCAGATGGGTTCCTAGGCCAAATATGTTCTGAAACCCAGAGGGGCCAGCATCTACAAGAACAACAAATAGTTCCATCCCCCTATCTCATATTCGACGGCCTTTTTCAACATGAAAAAGTTAGAATGGGTATAGCCTCAATACCCCTAAAGACTGGGAAAAAGATCAAAGGAGAAAGTGGAGTTATAACAGAGAAGATAGGATTTAACAAATGAGTATGACTGCTAAATCATTATATTGGTATTTATTTTAGTCTCTAGTGATTTGGATCAGCTAGAAGGAAAAACCTAAAATTGTGGCATTTTAACCCATACCAAACTTTAAAATCTGTTCTGTAACAAACTGTTGCAGTGTGCTTTCAAATTTACTGCTTTTTTGTATATATATTATTTTTCACAATTAAAAAAAAGAAAGTATACAGGTCAACAACAAAAGAACAAACAACCCAATTATAAAATGGACAGAGGATATGAATAGACACTTTTTTGAAAAGCAAATGCAAATGGCTAAAAAGCACATGAAGAGATGCTGATTTTCATTAGCCATAAGGGAAAGGTAAATCAAGATGTCAATGAGGTATGACTTCATATATATAAGAATGGGTGCTATTAAACAAACATAAAACTACAAATGTTGGAAAGGATGTGGAGAAATTGAAACACTTATTCACTAATGGTGGGAATGTAATGTATAATGGTACAGCTGCTGTGGAAAACAGTCTGGCGATTCCTCAGAAAACAAACATTGAGTTACCTATAACCCAACAATACCAATACTCGGTATATACCCAGAAGACCTGAAAGCAGTGACATGAACAGACTTCTGCACACCAAAATTCACAGCACCACTATTCACAATTGCCAAAAAATGGAAACGATCCAAGTGCCCAACAACAGATGAGTGGATAAACAAAATGTGGTATATACATACACTGGGAATATTACGTAGCAGTGAGACAATACGAGGTCCCGAAGCAACTGACAATGTGATGAACCTTGAGGACATAATACTAAGTGAAATAAGTCACACACAAAAAGACAGATACTGTATGATTTCACTATTTTGACTCTGGTAAAGGTTATTTCAGAGGTTACACTGTAGAAAATAGCAGACCTAGATGTCCACAGAAGCTACAGATGGGGAAAAGACTACCCAATGAGGCTGAACTTAAATGCAAGGGGACAGACAGACGTGATGGTAACTAATTAGTGGGGTTATAAGTAACATTGCATATTGAAGGTGAATATGACTGAAAGGGGGTGCATAGAGCCGCATATCCCACTGATTAAATCTACAATTATAAATAAGTTCTTGCATGAACTATAGTTCAAAAGGTTTGTATTTGGACAAAGAGTCAGTAGTAGAGAGATGCAGGGGGAAATCTAAAAATGCATGCTAAGGCCAACAGTTAACAGGAAGACATCAACAGTACCACAGCACTACTAGGGACAACTAACTGGGGAGAAAGGACAAGTCACAAGGGGTAGTTTTAATTTGACATCTGGTGATGCTGTGTTCATAGGTTTGTTGTTGCTATGGACCAATGAAAATTGTCTAAAATTGAGAGTGCGGCTGATTGTACAACCAAGTGAGGATACTGTAAGACATAGTTTGTTCATTTTGGACATTACCCATGATGCACAATAGATGGAGGGTGCTGAAGGGTACTGAGAAGCAGAATGGCGAACTGTGATACACTTACATGATATAATACAGTGTGGCTACAAAAAGGAAGAATGGTGAAAGGCATGCAATGAGCTAAATAAACCTTGGGGACAATGTGTTGTACAAAATGAGCCAGAAACAAAAAAAACCAAACACGCTTGCTAAGGTCTCTTTCAGAAAATACTTAGAAGAAAACTGGACCCTACGTTGTAGGCCCCTACAGTAGCCACACTGAAGTTCTAAGTGTATTTCTATATTCTGAGACACCAAAGTAACTATATGTATATCAGCTGGTATTTCCCTGGAATTCTGAATAACTCTGTGACACCCAAGACCCAGAAATGGAGTGCTGCAGTCCTGAAAGTTAGCATAGCTAAATACAAAAAGGTTACAGTAACTGAAAAAGAGATTGGGCCTCAATTAGAGATAAAAACAGGTAATCTGGCTGGGTCTAAGGTGAATCAGAACACAGGGTAAAAGATGATACTGTATTATTCTAGACCTTCACCTACTGTATGAGACCAAAGGCAGAGAAGTTCATTGTGTCTAGAACTTAAATTTTCTGAAACACACAATTTAAATCAACCTGTCTGGATAGCTCAATTAAACAACCCAAACTCCTGGAGTTCAGAACAGGAATGAGGCCTTGTAATTTTGAATAGCTTAATGTAATAAAAGGATATATCTCAAACTATGGTGGGCTGATTATTAAAAATTACTGGTATACTCCTTTAAGGGTCCAAAGGAAAAAAATAAAAAGGAACTATTAAACTTTCCCACCCAGATATCCTTTCAACCACTGGGGACTCCCAAGAAAATAAGCCAAGCCTTAATTTTGAGGATTGCCCTTATGAAACTTATTTCTGTAGTGGAAAAGCTAAGATTACCTGTAATGAGGCCTAAGAGTTGCTTCCAGGAAACTTCTTTTGTTGCTCAGATGTGGCCCCTCTCTCTCTTTAAGCCCAACTCTGCAAGGAAAAATCATTACCCTCCCCCACTACATGGGACATGACGTTCAGAGGTGAAAGTCTCCCTGGCGTGGGGTGTGACTCCCAGGGAGAAGTCTGGCCCTGGCACTCTGGGAACAATGCCTTCCTGACTAAAAGGGGGAAAAGAAGTATAATGAAATAAGGCATCAGTGGCTAAGAGAGATCCAACAGACTCAAGAGACTATTCTGGAGCTACTCCTAATACAAGCTTCACTTAATAGCGATGATTACCATGGTTTGCTAAACCCCAACCAACAACACTTCTGTTAACAGAGACTCTATAAAGGTTTCATGCAGTAGGTTTGCTTTCCTGGGACATATAATTCCCAGAGGGTTCCTGGGTCAGAAAAATCCTAAAACTCAGAGGGACACATCCTAATTCCCTCTTTAGGATTAGCAATTAATTATATCTCTCTATTTTTCAGAGTTGACACCCCTTCTCAACAGAAAAAAAGTCAGAACAGGCATTGCCCAAAGATTCCCATAGACTGGGAGAAGGGTCAAAGGAGAAGGAGGAGGCATAACAGAGAAAATACGATTTAGCAAATGAGTATGAGTGCTAAATCACTATACTGATATTCCTTCTAGCCTCCAGTGTTTTGGAGCAGCTAGAAAGAAAAATCTGAAATAGTGGAATGGTAACCCATAACAAACTCTGAAAGCTGTTCTGTAACTACTTGTTGAAGGGTACTTTGAAAATCATGGCTTTTCTTTCTTTTCTTTGTATATATGCTATATTTCACAATAAAAAATGTTAAAAAACAAAACAGATATACAGAAGATAAGAAATGAAATTAAGAGAAGCTAAAAGAGGATCCACAGCAAACAGAGGAAGCCACTAAAGCTAGAAGCTGAAAGTAATGAAATCTAGGAGAGAAGGACCAGCAGATGCCAGCCATATGCCTTCCCATGTGTCCTGGATGCTGGCAGCCTGTCTTCAGAGTCCAGGTATTGTTCTGTTGATGACTTGAGTCTACAAGTTCTTAGAATCTAAGAACTGTAAATTTTAAGTTAATAAATCTCCATTGTAAAAGTCAACCCATTTATGGTATACTGCATTCCAGCAGATTTATCAAACCAAAACAATGGCCAACTGATTTTTGACAATGTAGGAAGCATAATCAGGACCTGGGTTACAATGGTTTCTTAGCCTTTACTCCCAAAGCACAAGCTACAAAAGGAAAAAAACCAGATGAATGGGACCTCCGTCATTAAAATTAAAAAAATTTCAACTTCAAAGGGCTTTATCATGAAAGTAAAATGACAACCTACACAACGGGAGAAAAATATTTGTAAACTACATATCCAATGAAGGATTAATATGCAGGATATATAGAGAAATCCTTCAGCTTAACAACAAAAGACAGACAACCCAATTAAAAAAATGGGCAAAAGCCTTGAATAGGTATCTTCGCAAAGAAGATATACTAATGGCCAAAAAGTACATGAAAAGATGCTCAACCTAATTAGCTATCAGGGAAATGGAAATCAAACCACAATGAGATACCATTTCATACCCATTAGAATGGCAACTATTAATAAAATGGAAAATAACTAGTGTTGGAAAGGATGAGAGAAATAGAAACTCATTTATTGCTGCTGGAAATGTAAAATGGTGCAGCCACTGTGGAAGACAGTTTGGTAGTTTCCCAGAAAGCTAAATATAGAACAATCATATGACTTGGCAATCCCATTATTAGGTATCTACCCTAGGAACTGAAAGCAGGGACTCGAACAGATATTTGGAAACCAATGTTCATATCAGCATTATTTACAACTGCCAAAAGATGGAAGCAATCCAAGTAACCATTAAACAATGAATGGGTAAACAAAATGCGGTATAGATATACCATCGAATATTATTCAGCTGTAAAAATGAATGAAATCTTGATATGTGCAAAAAAAGTGATTAAACTTGGAGAAGACATCATTTTGAGTGAAGTAAGCTTGACACAAAAGGACAAATATTGTATGATCAAAGATTTTATGAATATATATATATACAGTATATGTATATGTGTGTGTGTGTATAGTATATGATACGCATATCGTATGACAGAATAAGAATCTAGAATCTAGGTTGCCTGGGGTTGGGGTGAGGATAGGGAATGGGAAGTTAAGGTTTAAAATATACAGGGTTCCTAATTTGGAATGATGGATATGTTTGGTAATGGACGGTGATAATCGCAGCACAACATTGTGAATGCAATTAAAAGCACCGAAATACACATCTGAGTATGATTAAAAGGTGAAATGTTAGAATTTCGAATAAACAGTGAACCCTAAGTTAAATCATGGACTTCAGTTAATAGTATAATTACAAAAATGTGCTATCAAAATTGTAACAATTGTTCCATATCAGTGCAAGGTTTTGGTGGTGGGGTGGTATATGGGAATCCTGTATTTTATTCATGGTTGTTCTATAAACACCAAAACTTCTCCTATTTAAAAAAAGAAAAGGACTGGAAAAGGTCCAAGAAAGAATTTGTGAAAACTGATCAACAGAAATACAGGGCATTAGAAATAATCCAATCTGCAAATGAAAGTAACTAAAGATTGAAAAATGAACAGAGCCTCACAGATCTGCAGGACATTATTAAGCAGTTTTACACACCTGTAACTGAAGTCTTAGAAGGAAAGGGGAGAACAAATGAGACCGAAAAATCTGAAGAAATAACAGCTGACAATGTCCCAAATTAGATGAAACACAAACTTAGAAAATCATTGAAACTCAACAAACCAAAAGCAGGATAAATATAAAAAAACCCAAACAATGAGGCATATCATAGTTACTACTGAAATGCTAAGTTAAGGAGAAAATCTTAAGAGAAATGGCACATTACATGTAGGGGACTAGGGGTAAGAATTTTCACTGACTTCTATTTATAAGCAATGGAAGCCAAAAGAAAATGGAATGTCATTTTAAGTTGTTAAAAGAAGAAAACCTATTAACTGTTTCTACAAACAACAAAACTGTCCCTCAAAGTGAAGATGATATAACACTGTCAGATAAAGAGAAATTGAGAAAATGTATCACTAAGAGTGCACTACACAAACTGCTAAATTCTTCAGAGTGAAGGAAAATGATACCAGATGGCAGATCTACTTAAAGGAATAAAAACACTAGAAATAGTAAATACGTGGGTAAATATAAAAAACTATAAATATTCTTTTTATTCTTCATTTCTCATTTGAAATAAAATTTATGAGGGGGCAGATTAAATGAAACTATATGCAAACTAATTAGATTGTGGTATGTTAAAACTGATATTGTGATCCATACATTAGGCATAAAAAATGCAAAGAGGTAAAAATAGCTAAAAAGTCAAAAGAACTCTCCTAGTCAAGATGGGTAAGTGGAATTGTACTTAGCCTTGTAAAGAGAAATAACTAGAAACTGGAAAAATAAATAAAACAATTATTCTTTGACGTAAGACAACAGGTAGTACAGGACAATCCCCAAAAGACAGGAAACAAAGTGAGCATGAGAATTGCTACAATGTATAGAGGTACTTTTCAGACTGTGATAAGGAAGCTGATCACAACATTCTTGGTGAGTTGAGGAGACAGAAATCTAAGTCTGGGCAGGCAGAGCTAACTGGAACTTGCAGGGCAGAGAACCAAAAAAGGGAGTTTTCGTGCATGTGTAGGGTGAAGCTACATGAGGCCAGGAAAAGGACATCCAAGCAGCTGTATGTTGAATAATTCTCAAACCTACACTGAAAAACATATAAGTTCTGACCAAGCAGAGTGGAAAATCCTCACTAAACAACCAGGGTATTCTGTGGAGATCCCAGAAGTAGCTTTAGGACTGAATTAGCTATGCAGTAAAGGCTAACACTATAACAGTAAGCCTCCCAATAAGCACAAATGTTCAACATCGTTAGCCATTAGGGAAATGAAAATCAAACCCATAATGAGATACCACTTCACATGCACAAGGAAGGCTACAATAAAAAAAGGCAATAACAAATGTTGGTGAGGATGTGAAAAAAAATTGGAATACACTGTTAATGGGAATGTACAATGGCATAGCCACTGTGGAAAATAGTCCGGCAGTTACTCAACGGTAAACATAATTAACATATGACTCATCAACTAAGTCTATTCCCGAAAGGCTACTCCCCAAGAGAAATGAAAATACTGTCCATGCAAAAACTTGTACACAAATATTTGTAGCAGCAGTACTTACATAAAAAAAAGGGAAAAACCACAAATGTCCATCAATTGATAAACAGATAAACAAAATGTGGTAAATCCATACAATGGGTATTATTCGGCAACAAAGAGGAAGGAAGTACTGACATGATACAATGTGGATGAACCTTGAAAACATGCTAGATGAAAGAAGTCAGTCATAAAGGACCACACATTGTACGATTCCATTTCTATGAAATGCTAAGAATAGGCAAATCTATAAAGACAGAAGTAGATTAGTAGTTGCCTAGGTCTGGGAAGTGACTGAGGGGTGGGAGGGTGGAAGCTAAGAGATGTGGGGTTTCTTTCTGGGGTAATGAAAATGTTCTAAAATTAACTATAATGATGGTTGTACAACTCTGAATATACTAAAAGTCATTGAGCTGTTCACTTTAAATGAGTGAATTGTATGGTATGGGAATTATATTTCAATAAAGCTGTTTAAAAAACAAAAACATTTCAAAAGGATCTAGCTGATTTGCAAGGAAATTAACTGCCTACCAAAACAAATTCCAATAAACTTTAAAGGAGGGCAACAAATACAGACACTCAAATACATAATATTCAGAATGTTCAGCATCCATTAACAATTATGAGACTTGCAAGAGGCAGTAAATATGACCTATAAACAGGAGAAAAATCAGTCAATAGAATCAGCCCAGAAATGACAGAGACGATCTAATAAGTGGAGAAGAATTTTTAAATGGCTATTACAATATGCTCAGGGATTTAAAAGAAAACATGAACATTCAAAGAGAGAAATACATTATCAAGGAGAGAAATGGAAAATATAAAAAGGACCAAATGGAACTTCTAGAGCAGAAAATACAGCATCTGAAAGAGAAAAGTATTGTAGGGGACATGTGGAAAATGAACTAGATGAACTGAAATGTGAAGAAAAAAATGTTCCCTTGAAGCATTTTAAAAAAACAGTGGGCTATATACTTAGACTTAATAGTTTTTAGTAATTTTGATTTAATTAACTACTGCTGAGATTCATAGGAAGTTTGCCCACATTTTATCAAAGTCTAATCATTTAATAATCACACGTGTGGATTTTGCTAGTCCAAAAGCCGAAATACAATCAGTATAAGGAAAACCAGTATTCACTTGCATTGGTAGTAATAAAGAAATTGGTCATGCCATTTGAAATAAAAACAGAACACTTATAGTCTTTGGTGAAACTTCCTTCTAAGAATATGTCTTATGAAGAAATTTACTTTTCCACTTTATGTAGAAATTTTATTGGGCAATAATGACCATTACACATGAAAAAAATATTAATTGGACTGACTTTTATCTTTTAGATATTTGAAATAGTATTAGGTAAAGGAACAAAGTTAAGTATACAATTCTGTCCTTCCTAACACTCCTTCCCCCCACAAAAAATAAGCTGTCAGAGTCACAAATATCACAGCATTAAAGGACTTAAGTGTTTTTCAAACTACGCTTTGATACAACAGTGTTTTCAAATGAATCAGCAAACTCTGTCACTAAAATTAGGAATTGGCAGTCTATACCCAATTGGCAGAAAAAATGTCAAAAGGGGAATTTCTTCAAGTTTTTTACTTTTTTTTCTTTAAGCCACAAAAATACATATAGCTTTTGTTGTACAGTTGCATTACACTATATTTATATCAACAGGCCGTAAAGATACACCCCTAGGGTAGCCTTGTCTCAGGAGTGAGGCTGTTGCCGCTGTCAGTCATCTGGAGAACTGCCTTTTGGGAGGGGGGCCTCCTTCATTCACAGGCTGAGCAAATCCTCAGCACTAGTCAGGCCCATAACGCGGTTACAGATCAGTTATCATAAATGTAGTGAAACTTAAAGAACATCTAGGTGATAAAGAAACCAGTAGAGTTCATCGAAAGAATTTCGAAAACTGAATCAAAAAGCTATTTCCTTTCATTTTTCCTGAGCCTATCTTCCTCAAGCTTCAAATGTGACTGACCTAGATAAAAAGCTAGCTATTTCCTATGTTTAGTAGTTTTCTACTTAAGTTCTCTGCACATTAAATATGTTTTGAAAATAAACTACTGCCAATATCCCTGTACTAAAAAACAAAAGAATCTTAAAATACACAAACACACTTACACATATACACAGACTTATTGAACTTGTTACTGACATAAGGATTGTTGGCACTTACCATGGGTGATTTATAGTATCTATGTAGTATGTTTATGAAATCTGTTATTGTTAGCATTCCTGAAACAAAAAAATTGTATTTAAAAAATAAAACTATGAAAACTTAAACATTTCAAGTGACAAACAAACCTTGAATATTTATTAGAAAAACTTTTCAAATATAAACTTTAAAGATAGTATGTGCAACTCAATACGATTTAAAACTATTAAACTGTTAATTATCCATACTAAACTAGTTTAAAAATTTTAGCCTAAATTAAACCTGGTGGCTTAATTTTAATTAAATTTTAATTTGCCAATACATAGCATTTGGCATATCTCAATAGAAATGTAATTTACTGATTGCCATAAAATATCATAACAGAATTGGAGCTATATGTAAATTGTTTGAAATATTTTACAATAACATAAAATATTCAGTAAACTTAAACCTGGCACTTTGGGGGGTAACTGGATTGTTTCCTGAGAAACATTCTAAAAGATGGTTTTGAGGGAAGATTTTATTTTAACAAAGTCACCATCTACAGCATGCCTACCAGGTGTCAGGCTTAGGCCTACAGAGATGAAAACGATGTGAATTTTTGTACCAAGGAAATTATAATCTAGAAGGTGGACAGACATAAACAGATAATCTCAAAATAATGTGATGAATACTAAAACAGAAAATATCCACTGCTTATTTTGACTTATTACCTGAGAAATTATGGTATTTGAATAGTTTTAAATTGCACATTTTAAATATGTAACAACGATTTAGCAATGATAACTATCATGTTTATATCATTTTCATTTGCCTGTCAAAAAGGTATATACTAAAGAGATGAGAAATGATATACCATAGGGGTATACATTTTAGGCTGACACCTTGAACAAAGGCCTTCTGCTTTTAAGGTTTTCCATTTTAGTTTCTTTCCCAGGTGCACCCTGCTTACCTACAAAACTTTGCTTTTTACTCTCCCACAGTGGCGCTGCACGAACACCATTTGCTACCAAGGCAAAGAAAGCCTTTTTAACCTGAAGAAAAATACGAAAACCAAAATATACTTTTAAAGTCCACACATCAGGGAAAAAATATCTTCAACTTTATTGTATTAAATCTTTAACAGCTATCTTCAGTTTTGTTAATTTGAAAAGATAAAAATAATTGCATGTATTAATATTAGCAACATCTTTTTGTTTTATACCTATAGACAAATACAGAAATAATTAAAACTGAATGCAATTAACTTCAAAATAAGCTTTTTCTTATTCTATCTAATGACTTGTACATACAGATTTTATATAATTATAATGATATAAAATAATTAAACTTCAGAGTCTAAATTCTATAACTTCTCCTATATATGGCTACTAGTTCATTTAAAAACACTGAATTAAAATGACTAGAAAATGAAAATTTGCTTTTAGTATATTCAATAATGAAAGAAACAAGCATACTTTCTTATTTCCCTGAGGGAGAAAAAGAAGAGCTGTAACATGAGACATGCCTGCACTTTGACATCTTCCACAGACACTCACTGTGTGTCTATTGTGTGTCTAGCGTTGTTCAGAGAATGTTCACATTAAATGGTATCTCATTTAACATCCACAAATAAATTTTGGGATACCATACCAGGTGAAGGAGAAATCATACAAGATGATTTATTAAAACCTAAAAGTTCAGTGCTTAAAAGCATCCTCTAAATCTGAATAACAAATAAGCACATGGAAAATTATTATATCTTATTAATAACCAAGGAACTGCAAATTAAAGCAAAGTATTGTTTATAGCTACTAAGTCAGTCAGTACTTTTGAATTATAGTTTCTAATGCACGCTGTTATAAAACCACTGGTGGCAGCATAAAATGACAGAATAAGTTTTGGAAAGTAAGCTTGCAGCTTGTAGCAAGAATCACACAAATATTTAAAAAGTAATAGCTTTTTTCCTGTTGAATTATTTACTCATGTTAAATATTTAGGAGTGGGACTCATGAGTCAAAGATGCTCAATGAGTATATCTAATACAGAAAACTGGAAAATTATTTAGTCCCAACAAAGGAAACTTGTTAAATATTGGCTTATCAAAGATAAGATATCAAATAGCAATTAAATTATTATTGTTATGAAGGCTATGGTGAGATTAGGAAAAAAAAGGTTCATGGCAATGAAAAATGCAAAGTATAAAATCATACAATATGATCATTATAGAAAGTATGTATTTAAACAGAAAGGACCAAAGGGGAAACAAGCAAAAAATTAATCTCTAGTATTAAGGAGCTAGGTCCATAAAAATATAATTCTTTTAAACATGTAGTTCTGTTGTTATACAGTTGGGGTTTTTTTTCCAGGTTTTTATTTTTTTAATTTTTATTCTTTTAATTTTAACTTTTTTATTGTATAGTATTAATATACATACAAAGCAAAGAAATAAAAAAAGCAATAGTTTTCAAAGCACTCTTTAACAAGTAGTTACAGGACAGATCCCAGAGTCTGTCATAGGCCTACCATACGATCCTCTCAGATTTTTCCTACTAGCTGCTCCAGAATATAGGAGGCTAGAGGGCTTAAAAATATTTTTATCATCACAACTGACCTTTTTTTCCTTTTTAAAATGAAAAATAGCATATATACAAAAAGCTATAAATTTCAAAGCACAGCACCACAATTAGTTGTAGAATATATTTCAGACTTTGGCATGGGTTACAATTCCACAATTATAGGTTTTTACTTCTAGCTGCTCTAAAATACTGGAGACTAAAAGAGATATCAATTTAATGATTCAGCATTCATATTCATTTGTTAAATTCTATCTTTTCTCTATAACTCCACCATCATCTTTGATCTTTCCATCCCTCTCTTTAGGGGTGTTTGGGCTACGGCAATTCTAAAGTTTTCATATTGGAATTGTCTGTCACTAATATGGGGTAGGGAGATGGAACTTCTGATGTTCTGGAGAGGCTGGGCTAGGTTTCAGGACTTAGCTGGACCAGGGACCCATCTGGAAGTTGTAGGTTTCCAGAAAGTTACTCTAGTGCATGGAACCCTTGTGAAATCTTGTATATTGCCCTACGTGGTATTCTTTAGGATTGGCTGGAATGGTCCTGGTTGGGGGTTGGTAGGTTATGATAGGTAGCAAGGTCTACCTGAAGCTTGTGAAAGAGCAACCTCCAGAGTAGCCTCTCGACTCTATTTGAACTCTCTCTGCCACTAATACTTTATTAATTACACTTCTTTTCCCCCTTTTGGTCAGGGTGGACTTGTTGATCCCATGGTGTCAGGTCTGGATTGATCCCTGGGAGTCATCTCCCATGTCACCAGGGACTTTCACCCCTGGATGTCATGTCTTATGTAGGGGGGAAGGCAATGATTTCACTTGCAGAGCTGGGCTTAGAGAGACTGAGGCCACATCTGTGCAACAAAAGAGAAGTAACTCTTAGGCATGCCTATAGGTAGTCTAAGCTTCTCCGCTACCACATAAGCTTCACAAGAGTAAGCCTCATGATCGAGGTCATGGCCTACTGATTCAGGTGTCCCTAAAGTTTGACACAGTATCAAGGGATTCCCTGATGGTAAGGTTTAATAGTTCCATAGTCTTTCTCCCCTCCCTCAGGGGACTTTGTAAATACTTTTTGAATATCTGCTTAATTTACTTTAGGATGTATCCAGGCATTACAATAATTTATACAGGATTAAAGGACCTCTTTCTTATTCTGTGCTCCCTGTGTTTCAATTGTTCAAATGAGCTATACTGATAGGTTGAATTAGATTATGTACTGCAGAAAATTTCAGGTCCAGATCAAATAAACCTTTCTTCCATTGGTCTCAAAGAGTATATGTGGTTCTAAAATATAGACACTCTTTCTTAACCCTATGTTCTGAATTACTTTAACCCCAACCTGTCCAACTTCGTTCTTATCTCTAAATATCAGGTTATATATATATATACAACTCTCAAAATCCAGAAATAATCACCACCACTCTGGACTTAATGTGTCTGCTCTAAAAGCTTACAGTCTAGGCCCCTGTTTTCTTAAAAGCATTTTCTAAAGGTGACCATACCATTCCTGTTTTGTTTCTGGCTTATTTTGTCTCACCAAATGTCCCACATGTTCATTCAACTGTGACATGCCTCACAACACTGTTTCTTTTTGTAGCAATACAACCTTGTTCATAAGTACACACCATCCTTAGCCAATCTACTTTTCAGTAAGTGCATCCTTCAGCCACCTGCATTCGTCGGGCATATGCAGAGGGCCCAAAGTCCACAGTCCATCAACACTCTCAATTTTAGATAATTTCATTGTTCCCAAGAGAAAGAAAACCAATAAACACATCCTCGCCAAATAGGAAATCTAAACCTCCTCTTAACATTTGTCCTTACCCCCATTATTTATCTCTGCTGTTGCTGTGATAGTGCTGATGGTTTCCTTTTGAACACAGCTTATAGCATGCAATAGCAGTTTTCCCCCTGTACCCTGGACTAAAACACTCTTTGTACAAGAATCATATCTTTGAAGTAATTCTTACGAGAACTAATTCGTATTTCTAGTATTAATCAGTGGGACACATAGGTCTATATAACCCCTTTCAATCTTGTTCATCTTCAATATGGTGATATTACTTATATACCCACTAGAGAACCACCTTCACTCCTATCTATTCCCTTACAGTGAAGTTCAACCTCATTAGCTAACGGTTCACCCATCCCTAGCTTCTATGTATCTCTAAGTCCCCTATATTCTGTATTATAAGCCTTTGCTTATACCTTTATGCTGGTCATAAAATCATACAGTATCTATCCTTTTGCATCTGGCTAACTTCACACAGCATTATGTCCTCTAGGCTCATCCATCTTGTCATGTGCTTCAGGATGTCATTTTGTCTTACTGCTGCATAATATTTCATGGTATATATTTACCACATTTTGTTGATCCACTTGTCTGTTGATGGGCATTTGGTTTGTTTCCATCTTCTGGCAATTATGAATAATGCTGCTATGAACACTGGTGTGCAAATGTTTGTTTGTGTCATTGACTTCAGCTTTCTGGGTATATACCAAGTAGGACTATTGCTGGGTCATAGGGCAACTTGATATTTAGTTTCCGAGGGAACCACCAAATAGTCTTCCATAGTGGCTGCACCATTATACATTCTCACCAGCAGTGCATAAGTGTCCCAGTTTCTCCACATCCTCTCCAACATTTATAGTTTCCTGTTTGTTTAATAGCAGCCATTCTTATAGGTGTGAGGTGGTATCTCATTGTAGTCTTGATCTGCATTTCCTTCTAGCCAATGAAAATGAGCATCTCTTGATGTGCTTTTGAGCCATGTGTATTTGCTCTTCAGAAAAATGCCTATTCATATCTTTAGCCCATTATATAATTGGGTTGTTTGTTCTTTTGTTGTTGAGTTATATGATTTCTTCGTATATCCAGGAAATCAAACCTTTGCCTGGTATGTGATTTCCAAATATTTTCTCCCATTGAGTTGGCTGCTTCCACCTTTTTGACAAAGTCTTTTGAGGTGCAGAAGCATTTGATTTTGAGGAGTTCCCATTTATCTATTTTTTCTTATGTTGCTTGTGCTTTAGGTGTAAAGTTTAGGAAGCTACCTCCTGTTACTAGGTGTTGAAGATGTTTCCCTACATTTTCTTCTAGAAGCTTTATGGTGCTAGTTCTTATATTTAGGTGTCTGAGCCACTTTTAATTTTTGTGTAGGGTGTAAGTTAGGGGTCCTCTTTCATTCTTTTGGCTATTGACATCCAGTTCTTCCAGGCCCAATTACGAAAAGACTATTTTGTCCCAGAGCAGAGGATTTGGAGGCTTTGTCAAAAATCCGTTGACCATAGATTTGGTGGTCTATTTCTGCACTCTCGATTTGCTTTCATTGGTCAATGCCTCTATCTTTGTGCCTCTACCATGCTGTTTTGACCACTGTGGCTTTATAGTAGGTTTTAAAGTCAGGGAATGTTAATCCTCCTACTTCCTTCTTCTTTTTTAGGTTGCTTTTAGCTATTCAGGGTCTCTTTCCCTTCCAGATGAATTTGGTAATTAGCTTTTCCAGATCTTCAAAGTAGGCTGTTGCAATTTTGATTGGTACTGTGTTGAATCTGTAGATTAGTTTGGGGGGAAATTGACATCTTAGCTATATTTAGCCTTCCTATCCAGGCGCAGGGAATGTCTTTCCACCTATTTAGATCTCCTTTATTTTAGCAATGTTATGAAGTGTTCTGTGTACAAGTCCTTTAAGTCTCTATTTAAGTTCATTCATTTAAGTTCATTCCTAAGTACTTGATTCTTTTAGTTGCTATTTTGAATGGGATTTTTTCCTTAACTGACTCATCAGCTAGGTCATTGCTTGTGCATAAAAAGTTACTAATTTTTGCACATTAATTTTATATCTTGCCACCTTGCTGCATTTGTTTATTAGCTCAAGTAACTTTGCTGTAGATTTCTCAGGATCTTCCAAGTATGTGTATCATGTCATCTGCAAATAATGAGAGTTTTACCTCTTCCTTTCCAATTTAGATGCCTTTTATTTCTTCGTCCTGTCTGATCACTCTAACTAGAACTTCTAGCACAATGTTGAACAGTGGTGACAGTGGGCATCCTTGTCTTGTATCTGATCTTAGGGGGAAGGCTTTCAGTCTTTCTCCATTGCATATGATGTTGGCTATCAGTTTTTCACATATTCTCTTTATCATATTGAGATAGTTACCTTTGATTCCTATCTTTTGGAGTATTTTATCAGAAAAGGATGCTGAATTTTGTTGAATGCTTTTTCAGCATCAATTGAGATGATCATGTGATTTTTCCCTTTCAATTTGTTAATGTGCTGTATTACATTAATTGATTTTCCTGTGTTGAACCATCCTGGCATTTCTGGTATAATCCTCACTTGGTCATGGTGTATAATTCTTTTAATGTGTTGTTGGAGTTGATTTGCTAATATTTTATTGAGAATTTCTGCATCTATGTTCATTAGGGAGATCGGCCTGTAGTTTTACTTTCTCGTAGTATCGTCACCTGATTTTAGTATTAGAATATTAGCTTCATAAAATGAGTTAGGTAGAGTTCCTTTTTCCTCCATTTTTTGGAAAAGTGTGAGCAGGATTGGTGTTAGTTCTTTTTGGAATGTTTGATAAAATTCCCCTGTGAAGCCATCTGACCCTCGGCTTTTCTTTGTAGGAAGATTTTTGATGACTGATTGAATCTCTTTACTTGTGACTGGTTTGTTGAGTTTGTGTGTCTCCAGGAATTTGTCCATTTCATCTAAGTTGTCTAGTTTGCTGGCGTATAGTTGTTCATAACATCCTCTTATGATTTCTTTTATTTCTTCAGGATCTGTGGTAATACACTCTTTCTCATTTCTGATTTTGTCCTCTCTCCTTTTTTCTTTGTAAGTCTTGCTAGTGGCCCATCAATTTTACTGATTTTCTCAAAGAGCCAACTTTTGGTTTTACTGATTCTTTCCAGTGCTCTTTTGTTCTCCCATTCATTTATCTCTGTTTTAATCTTTGTTATTTCTCTTCTCCTATTTGCTTTGGGGTTAGTTTACCGTTCTTTCTCAAGTTCTTCCAGGTGTGCTGTTAATTCCTCAATTGTTGCTTTTTCCTGTTTTTTTAATATAGGCATTTAGGGCAATAATTTCCCCCTCAGCACAGCTTTTGCCGCATCCCATAAGTTCTAAGTGGTATTCTCATTTTCATTAATCTCCAGTAGCTACTGATTTCTCCAGCAATTTCTTCTTTGACCCAAAGTTGTTAAAAAAGTGTGTTATTTAATCCTCTTCTATTTGTGAATGTTCTCGCTCTTTGGTGGTTATTGAGATCCAGCTTCATCCCACTGTGATCACAGAAAGTGCTTTGAATAATTTCAGTGTTTTTAAATTTATAAAGAACTGTTTTGTGCTCCAGCATATGATCTATCCTGAAGAATGTTCCATGAGCACTAGAGACGAATGTACATCCTTGTGCTTTGGGGTGCAATGACCTATATATGTCTGTTAGGTTTAATTCATTTATCAAGTTATTTAACTTCTCTATTTCCTTGTTGATCTTCTGTCTGGTTGTTTTATCTATAGAGCAGAGTGGTGCATTGAAGTCTCCTACTATTATTGTTGAAACATCTATCGCTCCTTTCAGTTTTGCCAGTGTCTGTCTCATGTACTTTGGAGCGCCTTGATTGGGAGCATAAACATTTATGATTGTTATATCTTCTTGGTGAATTGACCCTTTAATTAGTATATAGTGTACTTCTTTGTCTCTTATGATGTCTTTACATTTAAAGTCTGTTTTGTTCGATATTATTATTTATTCTGCTTTCTTATGCTTACAACTTGCGTGGAACATCTTTTTCCATCCTTTCACTTTCAATCTATTTGTATCCTTGTGTCTAAGGTGAGTATCTTGTAAGCAGCATATAGCTGGATTATGTTTCTTAATCCATTCTGCCAATGTGTATCTTTCAATTGGTAAGTTTAGTCCGTTAGCATTCTAAGTTATTACTGAAAAGGCGCTTCTTGAATCCACCATCTTTTAAATTTTATTTGTAGAGCTATATATTCTTTTCCCTCTTTCTCTTTGTATTCCTTAAATTACTCTTAGTGGTACTCTTCAATTCTGTGCCCTCCTCCAGACCTCCCTCTCCTGTCTTTTTTTTTTTCAGCTGGCTGTTTTTATTTTTTCTTGTAGGGCCGGTCTCTTGTTGATAAATTCTTTCAGGACTTTCTTTTTCTCTGAAAACTTTAATCTGTCCCTCAGTTTTGAAGGACAATTTGGCTGGGTACAGAATTCTTGGCTGGAAGTCTTTCTCTTTCAGGATCTTGAATATTTCACACTGCTGCCTTCTCACCTCCAGGGTGCTAGGTGAGTAATTTGAACTCGGTCTTATTTGGTTTCCCTTGTTTGTATTTGACTGTTTTTTTTCTTGCTGCTTTCAGGATTTTCTCCTCCTCTTCAACATTTGACAAGGCTGATTAGAATGTGTCTTGGGGAAGCCCTATTTGGATTTATTCTGTTTGGAGTTCTTTGGGCTTCTTTGATTTGTATATTTATGTCCTTTATGAGGGTTGGAAAGTTTTCCCCCATTATATCCTCAACTACTCTTCCTAGCCCTTACCTCCTCTCTTCTTCTTTTGGGACACCAACAATTCTTATATTTGCATGCTTTGTTTTGTCTATCATTTTCCTGAGATCCAGTTGAATTTTTTCCATCTCTTTTGCCATTTGCTGTTTTGAGTCTTTGAAGTCAGTTGTTCTGTCCTCTATATCACTTATTCTTTCTTCTGTCTCTTCACAACTGGTGTTGTATGCTCTAGTATGTTTTCTATTTGATAAACAGTCTTTAATCTCCATGATATCTGCTATTTTTCTATTTATTCTTTCAAATTCCTCTTTATGATCTTCTACTGTCTTCTTGATCTCCTTTATGTCATTTGCTACCCCACTTATTTTATTAAGTAGAGTTGTAGGAACATCTTTGATTAGTTGTTCCAATGTCTGTGTCTCCTCTGGTGTTTCAATTTGGTCATTAGGCAGGGCTATATCTGTCTGTATTGTGACATGCTTAGTGATCTTCTGCTGTCTTAGTGGCATGTACATATCTTGACTGATTTACTTTGGGAGTTGATTTTTTTCAGTAGTCTAAGGCCTTGTGTTTGCAGGATGGATGTACAGCAGGGAGCAGGGTACAGGGTGGGACACTCAGTGCAGTGATTTGTTTCAGGGCAGGTACGGGGCAGGTTGGATATTTTACACTGATGCTTGTGAATTTAGGTGCCCAGCAGCCAGGGAGGATGTAGCTGTGCAGGTGCATAGGTCTGGGGGGGGGTGGGGCGTAAACCTGGTGTGCACTGCTCTAAGGCACAGGGCCCTCTGTGTGCATGCATAGAGCTGTGGTGGCAGGTCAGCGTTATGCCTTCATGGATTGGGGGCAGATGTGACCTGACTGTGCAGGTCAGCACTTTCTCAGAGCTGGGAAGTTTGGCTGAGGCCCGTGCGCATGCACCATTCTAGGACTGCTGTAGATTGAGGTTCCCAGAGTTGAATGACATGAT
>PVIY010016316.1:0-51938 GCA_004026745.1 Myrmecophaga tridactyla
CAGCCATTTCTTTTAATCCCAATTCAGTACTAGAGCTTGGAAACTTGATTAGATTATCTCCACAGAGATGTGACTCACCAGTTGTGGGTATTAACCTTGATTAGATGGAGATGTAACTCCACCCGTTCCAGGTGGGTCTTGATTACTTTACTGGAAACATTTTGGAAAAGGCTTGAGATCCAAGAGAGCCATGAGAACTAGGAGAGCCCTTGCAGCCAGAAATCTTTGGAGATGAAAGAATATGCTCTCAGGGAGCTTCATGAAACAAGAAACCTGGAGAGAAAGCTAGCAGACGTCGCCATGTTCACCATGTGCCTTTCCAGTTGAGAGAGAACCCCTGAACTTCATTGGCAGGTAATCTCTTGTTGGTGCCTTAATTTGGACAGTTTTATAGACTTGCTTTAATCGGACATTTCCACGGCCATAGAACTGTAAACTAGTAACTTATTAAATTTCCCTTTTTAAACCCCCCCCCCAAAAAAAAATACAAGCCGATGCCCTTACTGACAGCCTCTAAAGGAAGAATCACTTCTTACAGGATGTCTTATCAATATTTTAACAATACAGCAGGGCCATTATACTACTGAAGTTATGAAGATCATGGCAGTTTCCATGGCAATCATGCAATGCTACACCTCTTGTGCAACAGCACGGCTATTACTGCAATCTTGATTAAAATTAGTACATTGTGAACTCTGTCAGGGATCAGATAACTTCTCTGCACTCAAGAGAACGCTTTCCTATGACAACGCAAACCTTGCTCTATACTAAAATGGTTCTCACTTTTACAATAAGGAATTGCCTAAGCATTGGAGGTCCCTCATCAACAATTACTATTCAAATATATAACTTTTAACTGATATGACCCATTCTCCAATATACTAACATGCCCTTAATTGCCAGTCACACAAATAGTCTATTACCTGATTTTGAGAGGCTAAAATTCTGAGAATGTCAAATATACTCAAAATTTCATATCTTTCCTTGAAAATTCTTTAAATACATATTGGGTGGTTTAGGTATAAATCTACCTATAGACCAAGAGTCTTCTGTTTTTTCAAGCCCTGACATCCTAACATTCTAGAGTTAGAGGTTCATCTAAGAATAAACTTTTTAACTTATTTCATTCTCCAGTATTGCCCAAGTAGTCACTATTTAGAAATCCTTGTAAAAGTAGAATACAGGGGAAGCGTCAGTCTATCATAGCCTAGAAACTTCCAAACATCAACCAAACAGTCCAAAAGAATGTCCCACTCAACAGCTCCAAGGATATCATTAATTGCTTCCATCTGTTTCCCTCTCTGTCCCTTCCCCCTCCAAGTTAAAGCACTGAAGTTATTTTCTGCTTCATGTTTCATTCTGAAGAAAAGCAAAAAAAAAAAAAAAAAGTATAAAGAAGAATCATGCTTTAAATTGCAGAATATTTATCTGCTCCCAAATGTGTTTAACAACCACAACCATATTGTTCTTTGTACCCTAAGCTATTTTTAAGTAACATTTCAGAGTATGGCAGACTAAGTTATGTACTTTTTAAAAACTGCTCAGTAAATTTTTGAGTTGGTCATAATATACTGTTTTACCGTGAGTCCCCACAGAGATGAGGGTTTTTCCGCATAGCATGACGAAGGTTGAAACCCCTGACTGATTTTACCCACTGATGACCCTTGACAAAATCAGCTGTTTTGCTAAAATTACACAATTCTGTCATTCCTTCTTTATATATAAAGAAGGAATGACAGAATTGTGTAATTATATATATATATATTGGTTAGAATCCCCTCACTGACAAAGGCTATTAGATTACTTTGAAATAAAGTCTGTACAGGAAAGGCAAAATAAATGCTTAATTCTTTCTTTTAATTACAATTTTCAGAGTAAGAGGTTGGTGCCCTAATTAATACCAATGGAGACCAGTGAAGATTTGTAGGGTTTTTTAACTTCTATATTAGTTACTTTTAAAAAAATTTATCATGACTAGGGCACATTTTCTTTAATTTTCTAAATCCCCAAGAAGCCTGTGAGAGCATACAGCCTATTTCAAGAATATATCTCTGGGAATGAGCCGAAATGACTTTCCTGTTGAAATTCACTTACCAAACGACATAATATTCACAAACTATTTTTTTTAGGGGCCATGTAGTCCAACTACCCCCTGACGTTGAAACCCTCTGTACACCATTTTATAAATGAGAGATGTGTTTTTAATTATGAGGTAAATCCAAATTTAATTCCTCTTAATGTTACCGCACAGATGGAATGGCTACATACGCCAAGTAGACTCACAGGGTTTAGAGATGGGAAGAACCTTGAAGACGGCCAAGCCCAATAAAGGCAAGTCAAAAAGATACTCCCACAAAACAGATTTTACAAAAAGCAGATGCTTCCTGTACCTTCCTGACACATGGAGACGTTTTATAGAATTAAAAGAAATGTAGCTCTGTAGGAGCACCCACTCAAAGAAGAAATAAGAAGACATCAATATGAGGGAAAATTCTGCATCTGTTCAATGGAAATAACAGAACATAAGGAGGACAAAAATAAAACACTTTTAGCTTTGTTTAAAATTGTGCAATATAACATACATAGAGAAACGTGTATAAAACATGTATAATATAATGAATAATTATAAAACAAATATCCACATAAAACATCATCTAAGTCAGGAAACAGAACATTATTCCCATTTCAGAAGTCCCCCTGTGTCTCTCTCTGAGTATAACTGTCCTCCTTCCTCCCACAGGTAACACTACCCTCACTTTTGTGATAATTATTTCCTTGCTTATCTTTATATTTTTACAATATAAATAGATATCCATAAACAATATACTTGACTTCCACAGTTTTTGGACTTTAAATAAGTAGAACCATTCTTTCTATTTAGCTATATATTGTTCATTTCCTTCAATTATTTTGAGATTCATCCATTCCTTTTTACTACAGATTAATATTCCAATTTATGACTCTAGCATCGTTGTTTTTGTCCATTCTACAGTAGATAGACCAGGGGGGTCATTATGAACAATGGTAATGTAAATAGTTTTGCATATGGATCCCAGCATGCATGTACACAAGTTTCCATAAGGAACATACCAAGTAGAATTTCCTATCGTCAACTTTACTAAATGCCAAACTGCTTTCCAAAGTGGCTGCACCAATTTATGTTCCAAAAGCAACGTTCAAGTTGCTCCACATCCTCCTCAGCAACTGACTATTGTAAGACTATTGTAAGACTTTTGAATTAGAGGTTTATAATAAAATAATTTGCACTTCCCTGATGATTAATGAAATAGAATACGTTTGCATACGTTCATTGGCCATTCAGATTTCCCTCTTTTGAAGTGCCTACTCAAATCCTTTGTCCACTTTCTTGTTGCTTCTACTGAATAATATTGCCTTGTTCTTATCGATTGGTAGGAGTTCTGCTTTTTTTTTTTAATTGCCTTATGCATCAGTCTTTACCTTTATTTACAACTTGACTGACACAAGGAACAAAGACATCAACTAAACACAGCACAATCAATAACCTGAGAATTTACGTAATCAAATTAGTACTGTTGCTCATTTTATTTAGGATGGGTGACGAAGTATGGAAATTATTTGTCGCAGTATTAAGCGATATGAAAATATAACAAATTTAAAATGCAACCAATATACGTTACAATCATTTCTTAGAAGCTTTTATCTGTTATTCCCTTATCTCCAAGTTAAGGTATTTAGTATACAGTTCAGTTTCATGCATGCTGTAGTCAGATTATGTTACTGAGTTATTTCCATTGTGGAAAGCAAAACTCAGAAGTCATGCTCTAATTAAAAATTATAGGGTGATGTTTCTTGAAGATGAATGTATAATGATACAGCTTTCACAATGTGACTATGTGATTGTGAAAACTTTGTGTCTGATGCTGCCTTTATCCACAGTATGGACAGATGAGTAACAAATATGGATTAAAAATAAATAATAGGGGGAACAAATGTTAAAACAAAGTGAGTAGATTGAAATACTAGTGATCAATGAGAGGGAGTAGTAAGGGGTATAGAAAAAATAGGGGAAACAAAGGTTAAAATATACTGGGTAGGTGGAAACACTAGTGGTCAATGAGAGGGATATGGTATGTATGAGTTTTTTCTTTTTTCTTTTTATTTCTTTTTCTGGAGTGATGCAAATGTTCTAAAAAATGATCATGGTGATAAATATACTACTATGTGATGTTATCCTAAAAGCTGCCCATTTTTTGATGCCATAAAACTAGAAGAATTACCGCAGTTTGGGGAGACAGATTTTTGGGCAGTTAGGTTATCTGATCTTCTGCTACGCACTCAGTAATAAAGTTTTTCTCTCTTTGAAACCGCTTTGTTTCAGGAATTGGTCATTTGAGTATGCACGCAATACACTGCCTTTATCCTACAAAATCAACAGTAGGAAAACTGAATGTGGAAAAGATGAAAAGTTGAAATTTCAACTGCAGACAGAAGTTTTATATTAAAAAAAATTTTTTTTTAAGGTGGGGAATGGGTTTGCTCCTAGAATCAGTTATTTTTCCTTCCCAACTAGAGAATTACTTCCATTTAGTAACAGAACTTTTTAAATTACTCACTTAATAAATGCTGGTGGCATATCTCTCTTCAAAATCTGATCCTCAGTGGTTTGAACAGTCTCTTTTCCAACCTATGGGGGAAAAAGAGTCAAAATTCAAATCTAAATTTTCAGGTTTTCAAAAACTATTATTAAATTTATTTGAAACATATACTTTCCACATATTCTATCACTGAGGTTTCCAAATACGAAGGAAATGTATGGATTTTTTTTAATTATTAAAATTGTTCCCATAATATACTTCTACAATATACTTAATAATAATACGGAGTACAAACATAATGTTGTCTTATCGCTTTTCCAGAGTAAGTAATTAAAAGGTATCATTGTGAGAAAAAAAGATAATTTCATCACTGAAAATATGTGTATTTCATTGATAAACTTTGCATATCTCTAAAAGACTATAGTGAAGTACATAGATCAAGTGAAATAGGTTAAAATGATTATACAGAAAAAAATAGAAGTTACTGTGACTGAGAAAAATACTTGAAACAATTATGACTCTGAAACCAGAAATCAAACATGAAAATATGCAACTTCACTAGTAATCAAAAATATTCAAACTAAAACATCATGGTATTGTTCCCCAATAACAGAGCAATTTAAAAGGAAATGATATATAATGCTGAATGCTACAATGGAATAGGTAGCTTTACACCCTACAGGTAGCAACGTAAACTGGTATATTTTGTTTGGAAAACCATCTGGCAATGTGTGCTAGGCATCATAAAAATTATCAAACTTAAGAATTCCACCTATAAGTAATAATATCAGGTATGGGAATAATGGTATTCACTATCATTAGTTATAAAAGCTAAAAAAAAAAAAAGTGTAAAATAACTTATCTAACAGTAAGGATCAGTTTAAGTGAATTATGACATATCTTTCACATTGAGTACTATGGGGCCATGAAAGCAATGGTTATGGAAACTCAGTCCTTTGGGGAAATCATTACGACATATTTTGTTCAAAAGGAGAGAAAAAAGATAATAAATACACTATAACAAAAACAAAACAAAAAGTCCATATGTAAAAGGCAAAACACTGAAAATATAAAACAAAATGTTAATAGCTGTTGTATTAATTAATGTTTGGGCAATTTTGAGTGAATTTGGATGCGCATTTCCTATTTTCATCATTGTGTAAAATGTGAATATGCAATTTTTGTAACTTCAAAGGTTAAAATGTCACTCTAGTTTATTCATATGCTATTATTTCCTACCTAGTAATTTTAATAATTATCTGTCATTTTACATAAATCTTCCAAATAGAATGGCCCAAAACAAAAAGAAATATATAAAGATCACAGAAATCAGACTGAATATATATACAATGTGTGTTACTATACCACAAATGGTACACATATTTTCTTCAAGATTTTTCCTATGCAAGGTTTGGATGTCAATTTTTCTTTCACTATATAAAGTATTATAAATTACTCTATAAGAAGTAAATCTAATATAATAAACAGTAAAATTTACACATTTTATCAACCTAGAGCTAACTAGAAGTATTAAGTCATAAATATAAACCACATTTTAATGCAGTTTTTGAAATTTTTACAATCCACTAGAATGGAAAGTATTTCAAATCTGCTATTTAACCATCTAACTTTTCATTTAGACCAAAGAAGAAAGAGAAGGGAAGAAAATCTCTAAAAGAACACTAAATTAGCTGAAGAATATAATACAGTAAACTATTCTCAGGGAATACAAGTCATGCATAAGTTAATGAATACAAGTTTTTTCTCAAGTTAATAGCTCAGAAAAAGCAGCACACATATACCACTGTGTAATAGCCAGTGCTTCTGTAGACAATAGACCATCTGTATCATAATAAAAGCCTTTCAAATCAGCAGCTGGTTCTCTGGAGTTTCTCAGATCAAAACATGACAGAGTATTTCCAGATGTATTGTTCACTTTATTTTCCAACTAAAACCAACCATTCAAAAAGCTGGGGGCCATGACTTCATGAAGCAAAAGATGAAGTTCAACCACAAAGTCACCGGTTCACACTAAAATATAAAGGGCAGAAAACTCACCACCCTCCCCCTGCCTACGTGGGACATGACTCCCAGGGGTGTGGACCTTCCTGGCAACGTGGGACAGAAATCCTAGAATGAGCTGAGACTCAGCATCAAGCGATTGAGAAAACCTTCTGGACCAAAAGGGGGAAGAGTGAAATGAGACAAAGTGTCAATGGCAGAGAGATTCCAAACAGAGTCAAGAGGTTATCCTGGAGGTTGTTCTTACGCATTAAGTAGATGTCACCTTGTTATTTAAGATGTAATGGAGAGGCTGGAGGGAACTGCCTGAAAATGTAGAGCCGTGTTCCAGTAGCCATGTTTCTTGAAGATGATTGTATAATGATATAGCTTTCACAATGTGACTGTGTGATTGTGAAAACCTTGTGTGATGCTCCTTTTATCTACCTTGTCAACAGATGAGTTGAACATATGGAATAAAAATAAATAATAGAGGGAACAAATGTTAAAATAAATTTAGTTTGAAATGCTAGTGATCAATGAAAGGGAGGGGTAAGAGGCATGGTATGTATAAAGTTTTTTTCTGTTTTCGTTTTATTTCTTTTTCTGAATAGATGCAAATATTCCATGAAATGATCATGATGATGAATATGCAACTATGTGATGATATTGTGAATTACTGATTATATATGTAGAACGGAATGATGAAAATAGGAATGTTTGCGTTTGTTTGGTGTTTTTTGGTATTTAAAAAATAAAATTTAAAAATAAAAAACCAAAAAAATATATATATAAAGGGCCTAGAATCACATGGTGATTCCTTTTGCTTAAAATATTACACAGAGAGGGGGAAAGGAGGAAGCAGGGGGTGAATTCCTCTTATACCGCCTTTGGAAATTATTCATTCGTTTATTCCATGTGCAAACTGTTCTAGGTACTGGGGATAGATCAGGGAATAAAAATAAGTTCCATGTGTTCAAGGTGTATTCAAAGAACCTGAAAGCCAGAGGTGGCTGACATTAGTAAATGAGAGAGGCATGGGGTGGTGATGAGGTTGGGTAAGAGGGCAAGGGACACATTGCAAAGAACCTTTTAAAGCAGAGTAAAGCATTTGAAATCTTTTCTCAGTATAACAGGAAGTAGGAATTCTAAACAGAGATTGATATGATCTGATTTACCTTTTAAAGGTTTGTTTTGCATGCTAGATGGAGGACTGATTGTAGGGGGCAGGAGAAGAAGCAGGGAGACTATTAACTAGAGTAATCCAGGGGACAGAGGATAGCAACTTAGAACAAGACATGAAAGTAGAGATGAAGAAAAAATCAGAATTGTGTTATTTTGGGGAGGTAGAACTTGCTACTGACTGGGGGAAGGAGGAGGTGAGGAAAGGACTAGAAGAAAGAGAGACATCAAAAATGACTACTATTCTGCTAGACATTGCTACTTTTCATGGTTTGCCAAATCCCAACCAAAACCATTCCTGCCAACCTTAAAGAACACCTAGGGCTTTATATGAGACACTACAAAGGTTCCATGCACTATGATTCCTCTCCAGAAACCTAGGCCACATAAGTCCTTAAATGCAGAGAGGCCAGCCTCTCCATAACATTAACTCATTCCATGCCCCTATCTCAAACTGTAGACAGCCTTTCCCAACATGAAAAAGTTGGAATGGGCATAGCACAAACATGCTTAAAGATTGGGAGAAAGATCAAAGGAGAAGGTGGAGTTCTTCACTGTTAAGATAAAGTGAAGATAGGATTTAACAACTGAGTATGATTGCTAAATCATTAATATTGATATTTCTTTCAGTCTCCAGTGTCTTGGAGCAGCTAGAAGTAAAAACCTAAAATTGTGGAATTCTAACCATTCCAAACTCTGAAATCTGTTCTACAACCAATTGTTGTAGTGTGCTTTGAAATTTATTGTTTTTGTATACATGTTATTTTTCACAATTAAAAAAATTACTTCTATATCAAATGTCTAGATCTTATAAATGAAATGATTTAAATGAAATGTCTTAAAAAGCAGCAATGTTAGAAGGCTCATGTGACAAAGATTTGTCATCAAAAAGAAAACCATTAAAACTGTTTGCAAATAGCAAACATTCTGACCTTAGCAGAGGTAATTACTAAAGTATAAATCTTACTTAATTACTTTATGCCTCTTTTGTAAGATTGCACATAAATGGCGAAAGAGAAATAGATAATAAAACATACTCAAAGGATACAGGACAAAAGCTTTTATTTTTTTAGTTTTTAAGTAACGGCACTAAATTAATTTCTTTATTCTAAGCTGTATATAGTATTCACAATCTCTCCAATTCTCAATACACTCAGCCTAGAAATAGTTTAGGTATGATGAATGGTCCTATTTATAAGATATAACACATAACACATGAATATTTAGAATGAATGCCATTTTTACTTAGGGAATTGATTTTGGGCAGTGCTGTCCAATAGAACTTTTTGTCGTTATGGGAATGTTCTATTTCATCTGTGCTGCCCAATACAGTAGCCACCAGTTACATGTGGTTACCAATTAAATTGTGGCTAATACAACTGAGGGACTGAGTTGCCACTTTTAATTCATTTAAATCTAAATTTATGTTGAATAGGGCATGAGATTTTGTAGGTTTGTCCAGGTTAGTGTGATGCCCTGATAAATCCCAGAGTGATTTGAATAGTGACTAAAAAAGTATTTGTAAAGTCCCCATGGGGGAATGGGGAGAAAGGGGGAAAATTCAACTTCCCCATTTGGAGAATTCCTGATATTCTCGCAAGCAGTGGGCACAACCAAATCAACAGACAGAGCCCTCGATCTTGGGGCTCACCCCTACGAAACTTATCCCTGCAAAGGATAGGCTAAGCCTACTTAAAATTAGGCCCATGAGTCACCCCCAGAGAACCTCTTCTGTTGCTCAGATGTTGCTTCTCTCTCAGCCAACACGGCAAGCAAACTCACTGCCCTCCCCCTCTCTCCATGGGCCATGACTCCCAGGGGTGTAAACCTCCCTGACAACGCAGGACAGAAATCCTAGAATGAGCTAGGACTCAGCACCAAGGGATTGAGAAAACCTTCTCTACTGAAAGGGGGAAGAGAGAAATGAGGCAAAATAAAGCGTCAGTGGCTGAGAGATTTCTTTATCTTGGAAGTTATTCTTATACATTACATAGATACCCCCTTTTGAGTTTATGGTGTATTAGAGTGGCTGGGGGGAAGTGCCTGAAAATGTAGAGCTGTGTTCCAATAGCCATGTTTCTTGAAGATGATGGTATAATGATACAGCTTTCTTCATGTGACTGTGTGATTGTGGAAACCTTGTGTCTGGCATGCCTTTTATCTATGGTATGGACAGATGAGTAAAAAATATGGATAAAAAAATAAATAGGGAGGTGTGATGGTCGCTCAGTGGCAGAATTCTCGCCTGCCATGCCATGCCATGCCGGAGACCCGGGTTCGATTCCCGGTGCTTGCCCATGCACAAAAAAAAAAAAAGCATATTAAAAATAAGCAAATAATAGGGGAAACAAAGGTTAAAATAAATTGAGTAGATTGAAATACTAGTGGTCAATGAAAGGGAGTGGTAAGGGAATGGCATGTATGCGTTTTTTCTTTTTTCTTTCTTTTGCTGAAGAGATGCAAATGTTAAAAAACATGATCATGGTGATGAATATACAAATATATGATGAAATTGTGAGCCATTGATTATAACCATGTCAAGAATGTTTGTATATCAAAAATATGTGCATGTCAAGAATGTTTGGTATGTCTGTTTGTTGTTTATAATAAAAATATTTTTTAAATATGGATAAAAAGTAAATAAACAAATAATAGAGGAACAAAGGTTAAAATAAATGGGTAGATGGAAATACTAGTGGTCAATGAGAGGGAGGGGTAAGGAGTTTGGTATGTATGAGGTTTTTCTTTTTTCTTTTTAATTTCTTTTTCTGGAGTGATGCAAATGTTCTAAAAAAGGATCATAATGATGAATACACAACTATGTGATGATATTGTGAGCCACTGATTGTACACCATGTATGAAATGTTTGTATGTTAAGAATGTTTGTGTTTGTATGTTATTGTTGTTTTTAAACTTTTTTATTGTATAATATAACATATATTGTATGTTGGTTTTAGCAATAAAAAATTTTTTTTTTAAATCTAAATATAAATTGCCACATCTAGAACTATTAAACTTTCTCACTGGAGAAACCACTGATACTCTTTCAAACATTAAGGACTGCGAAGTCAATAGGCCAAGCCCTTGATCTTGAGGCTTGCTCTTTGTACTGCAGTTGAGAAGCTAAGCCTACCTATAGTTATGCCTAAGACTTTCTTCCAGAAAACTTCTTTTGTTGATCAGATGTGTCCTCTCTCTCTCTCTCTCTAAACCTCACTCTTCAAGGAAAATCATTGCCCTCCCCCCTACATGGGACATGACATCCAGGGGTGAAAGTCTCCCTGGCAACGCGGGACGTGACACCCAGGGTGATGAGCCTGGCCCTGGCACCATGGGATTGATAACATGTGACTGAGCAAAGGAGGAAAAGAAATGTAACAAAATAAGGTTTTAGTGGCTAAGCGAGTTCAAATAGAGTTCAAGAGGATATTCTGGAAGTTACTTTTATACACGCTTCAGCTAGATATTGCTAATTGCCACAGTTTGCCAACCCAACCAGCACCATTCCTGTTTACCCTGAAGAACACCTAAGGCTCTACTTGAGATTCTACAAAAGTTTCACTCACTAAGATTACTTTCCAGAAACCTACAACCTCTAGATGGTTCCTAGGCCAGATAAGTCCTGAAACCCAGAGGGGTCCACCTCTCCAAGAACATCAACTAGTTCCACCACTCTATACCATATTGTCAACACCCCCTTTCAACATGAAAAAAGCTAGAATAACTCAGACATCCCTAAAGACTGGGAAAAGGATCAAAGGGGAAGGAGGAGTTATAACAGAGAAGTTAGGATGTAACAAATGAGTCTGACTGCTGAATCACTGTATTGATATTTCTTTTTGCCTACAGTGGGGCAGCTAGAAGGAAAATCCTGATATGGTGGAACTATAACCCATACCAAACTTTGAAATTTGTTCTAAAGCTGCTTGTTATGATGTACTTTGAAATTTACTGTATTATGTACATATGTTATATTTCACAATAAAAAATGTTAAAAATAAAAAAGTTAATAAATTATCACATGGGTTACTGGCCACAACATTGGACAGCACAGATCTACAAGACCTTCACTGTCTCCTAAAACTGGTCTTCCTATGAGTATGACTGCTTGATCACTATATTGATATTTCTTTTTCTCTGCAGTGTCTTGGAGTAGCTAGAAGGAAAAACCTGAAACTGTGGAACTGTATCCCATACAAAACTTTGAAACTACAAGTTACAAAGTACTTTGGAATGTATTTTTCTTTGTATATATGTTATATTTCACAATAAAAAAGGGTTTTTAAAAAAATCAAACGAGATGCCACTTAACCATCAGAATAAAAAAAAAAAAAACTGGTCTTCCTGTCTCCACACTCTTCCCTCTTGTAAACCAGTTTTCACAGCATTGCTAGATCAACCTCCATGTATGTCTTTGGTACATGCTCTTTTCACAGAAGACAGAAAAGTTTGGTAAAAGATAAGTTGCCAGGTAGAGAAGTGAGGGAACAGATAGCCCAAGCAGAAAGAATAAATAGCACAGGCAAAGATCTAGATGTGTCTAAATGCATGGTTTGTCTGGACAAGAAAAACAGGCTAGTGTGGCTTCAGCAAAAGAAATGAGGCTAGAAAGGTAAACCAGAATTAGCTTGGGAAGGGCTTTGTATGCCAAATGAAGGCAGAGAGGATTATGTAAATCGATGTGCCCATTTATTCAAAGGTTGTCTTACTCTGTTCTAGATCTTTCCAATTCAGTATTTATCACCCAAGAATCGAGTCAAGAACTTCCAAGAAGCCAGTTTCTAAAGATGTACAGGTCCAGTAAGGCATTATATAGGAACAACTGTAGAAGGCTGTCTGGGAGAGCAGAAGACAAAGCTTCAAGTCTCTAAACCATCAATCAGGAGACAACAACAGGAAAGTGCTTTCCTCCTCCCTCCCCATATCATCAAAATAGAAACAGTTTCTATAGCACCCTCTTTTCCAAATAAACATACGGTAGAGCAAACAATTAAGAAAGATTCACTCATAAAATCCTCTTTGTTAACTAGCAGGAATTTTCCTGGCTTGCGGGACAACATTATTCCTGGAATTCAGCCTTACTGTGAGGAAGCATATGACTAGCAATATAGGTAAGCTTCTACAGCTTTGCAAAGAAGCAGGTCAGTGATAACCTCAGATGCTTCCTGAACCTGTGCAGCACCAGGGCGTGAATGTAAAGGTCATGAAAACATATGATAGGGAAAAAAGGCCGTATGTTTTCACATATGTTAAGTGTTATGTTTTACATATGTTTTACACCTGTTAAGAGCACATGCATGGAAATTTGTGACTTGGTTTCTGGTTCTAGTTTAGCCAATAAATGGCTCTGTGACCTCAAGCAAGTCATTTAATCACTCAAATATATCTTCTACACTGCATGATGCAGCTAGATGTCTCCTTCCTTGTCTGTTATAAGTTGACCAAACTCCCTATTAGCCTCTCAGGTAAAGGAAATGTATCTTTAAATTTATTATTTCTACCTTACGTCCTCATTTACCACCTCAAATTCTTTGGGGGGACAAGACAATGTATAAAATGATAAAATTTAAAGGCACTCACTTCCTGTAAATTTTATCTATGTTTTATGATTATGGGATTTAACTAAATCAGATGCCTAATTTTTAATCTTAAAATAAATCTTATTCCCTCTATAAAAAAAGACCTATACGTTGAAGGATTAAAAAAAAAAAGTGCAGGAGAAAGAATGATAAATAGGTCTTAGAATCTCATTCTGAGCAGGTTTTTCAGGTAAACGTTTAAAAATAACCCTTTTAGAGTAATTGAACTTTGTAATAATGCATTTTATTGCTTCCAAATTTTATTCTAGTGCTGAGAGAAACTCTGATTTGTTGGTTCTATTCACTGCTAAAATTATTTCTCTTTTATTTTCTTCTTCAGAGAACTGCCTTTAATTCTTGAGGTTCGATTCCATTCAATTCAATAAACAGGCAGCAAGTGCCAACTATGTGCCCGCTAGGTGGTGGGAAGAGAATGAGATAAGAAATAAAACATCCTTAGACAAATAAACTGAAATAATGGTACTGAGTGATTAAGATGCCTAGGGGGGCATTTTTAGGAGGCTTGGCAGGAAGCCCTGCTTCATTTGAAGAACTCTTACTTTATTCAGTAGTTAATTTAAATATCTTTTGTGCAGCATGTGACTTTAGTTCAAAATTCTGTGTGAGAGGTCCATTGTCTTCTGCTGTTGTTATTATTATCCCTTTCATCACAACCTACTCGATTTGGTTCAGTAATGTAGACAGATATGGTTTCTTTCCAGCAAAAAAAGCTCGGCCGGTTCAATTCACTACCCAGACTGAAAAAAATATGCTAATGTAAATGTTTCCTTTAGCTAAATTATGTATAAGAAAACGGTAAGACAAAACAAAGCAGGGAAGACTTATGTTACCGATTTGTACCGTGTAAGTAATAACTATAGAGTATTACATTAAAAAATGTGGCAGGGCGAGGCTAGCCAACAGCAATTCTTAATGTATTTACATAACAGGGCTCATATGACAGAAATATAAGCCTAACTTTTCTAGTGAGCCAAGCTGCACAGCCAATTGATTGTGACCAATTGATTGTGACCAGACAAGACAGTGTGCATTGATCTGCATGTCCTTAGTTTGTCTCAGATCAATGCCCCTTATGGCACAAATGTTAAGCTGATCCATCCATTATGAGAACAGTCCATCAGATGTGGATTTGGGTCCAGCATGGCCTGAGCATGGGCTACACAAGGATAATAACAGTGTATGTGACCCACCATCAGCAACGCTTTGGCATCAATTGCTTCCCTGCAGTGGTAATGGCCTTGTGGTAATCCTTCCACCCCCTCAATGGTACGCCTTATATCATTCACAAGATGGCTAGCCAGAATCAGATACTTGTTAAGAAGACATACACCCAGAAAAGCCAGGCGTCTCTCTCCTACTCTGATTTCTTCTTACTCATTCATATAATCAAACAGTTATTGAATACTTCCTATATGGTGGGCACTGTGTATATCACTGTATGTGATGGGCATACAAAAATAAGTTGCTCTCTAATTGTTGCGATGTACTTTGAAATATATTGCTTTTTTATATATATGTTAGTTTTCACAAAAAAGAAAAAAAGTCTATTGTGATGATAAATGCACAGCTATGATAATATTGTGAACCACTGATTGTACACTTTGGATGATGACATAGTATGTGAACATATATATCAAGAAAACTACTTTCCATTGGGGGAAAAACATATCAATGGAGATACTAGTGGTCAATGAGAGGGAAGTGTAAGGGGTATGGAACGTATGAGTTTTTTCTTATTTCTTTTTATTTCTTTTTCTGGAGTGATGCAAATGTTATAAAAAATGATCATGATGATGAATACACAACTATGTGATGATATTGTGAGCCATTGTATACCATGTACGTGTGTGGAGATTTGTCAATAAAAATATATATTTTTTTAAGTTACTCTCAGTCCTTGGTCTACACAATCCTTGCGCTACAAGACAAGCACTTAAAGATCTGCAATTCCATGTAATCCATGCTTTAAGAGAATTACATCCAAGTTTCAGCTGTGCAGTGAGATAGAGGAGGACAGAGGAAAAGAACCTTGAAGAAGGATGACTTAGAGTTCACCATTATTTTCCAGTTAGTGGGACAGCGTGTATGAAAGCATGCCAGTTCAGGGAAAGTTATTCCACACAGCTGGAACACAGGGTGTATTGGGTGGAAAGGAGTTGTGCACAGGATAGGAATTTCAAGAAGCAGAAAAGGACCCCATCATAGAGGGTCTTGTATGCAATGCAGTGGGCTTAGACTTTATCCTCTAAGTAATGGGAAATTATTTAGAGGTTCTAAGCAAATACCATTAATAGATTTTCATTTCAAAAGAGATAAATTCAACAGCAATGCAAAGAATGGATCAGGGGAAAGAAAACAGGGAAGACAAGTTTATTTGTTAATTCACTCATCCCATCAACAAATATTTATATAGCATATTATGTGCCAGTTACTGCAGATAGTGATGAAGAAAACATACATGGCCTCTGATCTCATGTACCTTGGAGTCTTAGTGAAAGATAAACTAAAGTTGACCTAAAGCATCAGCAGTGTGGATGGAGAGAAGAGGACAGAAGCATGAGATGTATCTAAATGACACTCAATGTAGAGGACGAGGAAAAATCTAGGATGACTCCCAGGCTCTTCGTTCAAATGACTGGGTCAATAGGTAGTATAGAAAGAAAGCCACATCTAGGAGGAAAACAAATCAGTGCCTATGGAATGTTCAGATGGTGACTTCCATTAAGTAAATGGATGGATGGTGTGATGGTTTGAAAGGATTTATGTACCCTAGAAAAGCCATGATTCAATCCTAAGCAATCTTGTGGGAGCAACGGTTTCTCTTAAACCCTATTCAGCACTGTAGGTTGGAAATTTGATTGGGTTATCTCCAGGGAGATGTGACTCAATTGATTAGATAGAGATATGACTCCATCCATTCAGGTGGGTCTTGATTAGTTTCCTGGAATCTTATAAAAGAGGAAACATTTTGGAGAAAGCAGTAGATTCTGAGAGAGCAGAACGATGCAACCACGAGAAGCAGAGTCCACCAGCCAGCAACCTTTGAAAATGAAGAAGGAAAATGTCTCCCAGGGAGCTTCAGGAAACAGAAAGCCAGGAGAGAAAGCTAGCAGATGATGCCATGTTCATCATGTACTTTTCCAGAAGAGAGAGAAACCCTGACCTTATTTGTTATGTGCCCTTCTCACTTGAGAGAGAAACCCTGAACTTCATCAGCCTTCTTGAACCAAGGTATCTTTCCATGAATGCCTTAGATAGTACATTTCTATAGACTTGTTTTAACTGGGACATGTTCTTGGCCTTATAACTGTAAACTAGAAACTTATTAAATTCCCTTTTTTAAAAGCCATTCTCTTTCTGGTATATTGCATTTTGGCAACTAGCAAACTAGAACAGATGGTTACTCAGTTCACTTGTCTGGACTAGAGAAATGGATTTGAAAGTAACAAGCAATCAAGTGGTTCTAAAATCACTTGGCTGGATGAATGAAATAGACGATAAATGAAATCAAGAGACACAACAATAGGATAAGAGGATGTTTGAAGACAAGTTGGTGAAAAGAACAGAGAAGGAAATGCCTGAAATGAGAGCAGGGGTAACATAACTGTCATAGAAGCCAAAGGAAAAGAGGGTTTCAAGAAAGAGAGAGAGGTAGTAGTCAACAGTGTCAAGTGCCAGAGAAAAGTTAAGAACTGATAAATGATTATAGGTTTTCACAATTTAGGAAAACATCAGTGATGATGGGAGTAAAAGCCAGAATGAAGTAGGTGGAGGACTAAATGGGGGAATAAGAATATGGTGAAAAGAAACAGACTGTTTTTTCAGAAAGGCTGCCTGAGGAGGGAAAAAGCTAAATTAGAAAACTAGCAAAGCCAAGGGAGAGTTTAGTTTTATTTTTTCTTAAAAAAAAAAAAAAATAGGGCTATACGACATAAATCACACACCATACAATTCACCTATTCTAAAAGTACAATTAATGGTTTCTAGCATATTCAGAGCTGTGCAAATAAAACCACAATCAATTTTAGAACATTTTCATCACCCCAAAAAGAAATCAATCCCATGCTCAGTAATAATCACTCCCCATTTCCCCCTCAAAGCTCTACCTCCACCCTACTCCGAGCCCTGGGCAAACACTAATTTTCTGTCTCTGGAGATTTGCCTATTCTGAACATTTCCTATAAGTGGCATTATAATATGCGGTCTTTTTGTGACTGTTTCTTTCACTTAGTGTAATATTTTCAAGGTTAACCCATGTTGTAGCATGTGTCAGTGCGTCACTTCCTTTTATTGTCAAATAATGTTCCACTGTTAGGATCTACCACATTTTGTTTACCCATTCACCAATTGGACATTTGGGTTATTTCCACTTTTTATTATTATGAATAATGCTGCTATGAACATTTGTGTACAAGCTTGTTTTTAACATGTTTTCATTTCTCTGGCATATATTCCTGGGAGTAAGGAACTGCCAGACTATTTTTTAAAGTCTGCACCACTTAACCTTCTCACCAGTAATGTTCCTCCACATCCATGCACCACTTGTTATTTTCTGTCTTTTTCTAATAGCCATCCTAGTGGATGTGAAGTGGCATCTCATTGTGGTTTTGATTTGCATTTCTCTGACAGCAAATGACATTAACCATCTCTTTATGTGCCTATTGGCCGTTTGTCTTTCTTCTTTGGAAAAATGTCTATTCAGATCCTTTGCACCTACTTTAATTGAGTTATTTGTCTTTTTATTATTGAGTTGTAAGAGTGCATTACATACTCTGAATATTGGGTCCCTTATTTGATACATGATTTGCAAATATTTTATCCCATTCTGTGGGTTGTCTTTTCACTTTCTTGATGGTGTCCTTTGCAGCACGAAAGTTTTTAAATCTTGATGAAGTCAAATTTACCTGTTTTTTCCTCTGTCATTTTTAGTGTAGTATCTAAGAAGGCTTTGCCTAACCAACATCATTAAGATTTAACCCTGTGTTTCCTTCTAAGAGGTTTATAGGTTTTAGTGCTTACATTTAGGTCTATGATCCATTTGAAGTCCATTTTTGTCTGTGTGGTAAAGAAGGAGGTATTATTCTGCTCAAATAAGAGAAAACCAACATGGTGACACGCTGAAGGAAAGAAGATGGGAATAGGAGACTGATTATTAAGCAAGGTCCCTGAAGAGATGGGGGGATAGAATTTGGAAAATGGGAAGACCTCTTCCTCAGAGACAAGAGGAAGGATGGGGGCAACGAGTGGAGCTAGAGCTGTTAGTGTGGGGGCTCTATCCTCTTCTTAGGAATTTACAGTATACATTAGCCTATTGAAGGATCTAAGATAAACTTCAGACACAGAATTGGTTTAATTTTGTTTAATCTCACTATTTTCCAAATTCATTTAACCAAGAATTCTTTTTTCTTAACATCTATTAACCTATAATGTAATTAGATTTGTAATATGTACTTAGGGAAAAGGGATCTATGCCAGGGGTTACAAACTAGTGGCCTTTAAGCAAAATTTGAGCCATAGGTGGTTTTGTTTGTTCCACATAGGTTTTTGGTTTTTTGTTTGTTTGTTTGTTTGCATGGGCAGGCACCGGGAATGGAACCCGGGTCTCCAGCATGGCAGGCGAGAACTCTGCCTGCTGAGCCACCATGGCCCAAAAGTGTTCTTTTTGATGAGAGTTATAAAAAGTCTGACTAGTATTTATGTCAAGAGTGACAAATTGGCAGTGTATAGGCCAAGTCTAGCCCACAAACATATTTTGCTTGACATGCACAGTATTTTTTAAAATGGGAAATTTTGCATCAAAAAAAAAGCTTGATTTCCAGTTTTTCTTGAACATTAGGGAGATCTGGTAACACTGACCCTGTTTCCATGGTGGGAACAATGAGCTGGAGATAGTAGCAGCTTTTTTCTTCAGTCAGGACCTGCATTATTCAGTTTACCAGAGTCCCCACCACTCCCTGGTGTCCTATAACCAAACCTGAATTTTACTTATGCCTCAGCTATTTCATTAATAATGAAACAGCCCACTCTTCTCCAAATATATAGCCACATTTGAAAAAATGACTAGGAGGAAACACATCACAGGAGGTAGAATTTCAGACCATTTTTGTTTTCTTTTTAATCCTCTTCTGTACTTTGCAAATTTTTATAAAGTGAACATGTATTGCCTTCATAAACAGAAAACTGAAGCCTAAATTTCTAAAACATATCAATAGTATACTTGGTAAATAACAACCTGTGAAGTAATGAGAACTCACCAGTGACTAAAAGGCTCAGATTTTTTAAATGCGCATAAATGAGAATACAATCAGATAGGTTAAAAAGCTGATGAACCATGATATGGTGTATTCTCTCAAACAAGCTCATCTGATGCCACATACTTTCCTTAGAACTAAAGTTAAACTGCCTTGGCAGCAGCTGTTTATTCTAACCCAAACTAAGATTGAATGTATCAACTAAGGCTAGATAAATGTTAGCAAAGCAGCTTTGCTCACCAGATCCCTTTCACCAGATTCTGTGGGCAGGCTTCCAATTTGCAATTCTCTCTCTCAATTTAAGATTCTTCTAAACCATGGGCTACAGTTAAAAGTACAATTATAAAATGTGCTTTCATCATTTTTAACAAAAGAACTACACCAAGATAGGGTGTTAATAATGGGGTGGTATATAGGGACTCCGTATTTTATGCATGATTGTTCTGTAAACCCACAAATTCTCTAATTTAAAAAGTGGGAAAAAAAAGTCTAGAAACCTTACAACCACTTGTCCTCTAGACAAATTTACAGTAAAGATGTAAATCAGCACAGTCAACTTCTCCCCACCACCCAACTTCTCCCTAATTTTCTCAAAAGAACACAGGATATACTCCTTCCATTCCACAGAGAATATTTTACAGTGAGAAATAATTTCACAATCTAATCCAAATTCTTCACTTTAGAAATGAGGCTGAGAGAGGTCACTTCTCCAAGAAAATTTCAGAACTTGAATTTGCATCCAAGTTTCTTGACTTTATTTCCAATGTTTTCAGGTATACTTCCTAACTTTCCAAGCAAGACATTTAAGTGATAAATATTTCTATACTCAGAGTATATCATATCCTACTAAAAGTGATTTCCATCTTGATTTCAAACATACATAATAAGCAAAAAGTACAAAACATAAAGGTTCCACATCTCCTACCCTTTATGCTTGCCTTCATTGACAGAGAGAAAAACAAACTGTAATTATGGAAAATAAAAGGATTGTCTTTCACTCATAATCTCTTATAGTTTTCAAGTTTGCTTAGCTACTGAAAAGACTACTTAAATGAGAACTCAATATCATCCCCATTATTTTATAATTAAATTACCACTGCTAATTCATAAACACTGGCAGGAAAGAAAAGACCATTGGATTGCTGGATCACTGTAATCTTTAGTAGATGTTTCAATAAAAATGCAAATTCCTTTGCGGTAGGATCCATCTGCTTTTTCCCTCATAGTCTTGGAACACAGTGACTGGGACATAATAAGTGCTCAGAAATAAATTCCAACCAAAATAAGTAAAATCATAATTTAGGATGATAGTATGATTTACATAATAGTAAAGTAGAGATTAACATTTAATTCTACCATTTAACCATACAGAAAATCTTTCATATCTACCCACACATATTCTTTAACTCCTTCATTCCTTCTAATTCCTGCACAGTTAGCTCAGGAGAGCCTTATTCCTTTTATTTTCATTCTTTCTTCAACACACTTATAAACTCTATTCAGGTGACAAGTCGGGCAACCACATGCCATTAAAAAAATGGCTAAAAAACATTTTTTAAAAAAAGGCTAAATATTGTTAAAGGAAAGTAGGTCAACACCCACCTGTCCTGTCTCATGCATGATTCTAAGGAAAAGGAGATAATGCACATCCACGTGCTTTGCACGCCCTCAGAGTTATCAAATGTAGAACATTACTGTAATATAAATGTCTTGTTTCTTAGTCTCCCAGGGGCCCCACCAGAATTAGAACATGCTCCATCTTCTTCCTCACTATCCTCTAAACAAACCTGCTTTCTCAAAGTACTATCACTCCACAGAATTTCAAATATTCCTTATTTTTTCTATTTTTCTGCTTTAAGAGCCAGAATTGCAAAAGTAATTTTTTCCAACAGTTTTAGTTCACAACTGAACTTCGTAGCATCTGCCGATAAACCTGGGCCTGTAACCGGTTAAAGCACTGTTCTAAGAAAAAAACAGATCCAAACAACCAACTTATAAATTGCATATTTGTAACACAGCCCATTTTTATATTATGATTCTTGGAAGGCAGCATGGAGTAGTGGTAAAAAGAACTGTAACTTTAGAATGAGGCAATCTGAATTTCATTTCTTTGCTATTACTAATCTGTGTCCTTGGGCAAGTAATTTAATCTCTTTGAGACTCAGTTTCCTTATCGGTAAAATGGGAAAAGTAAAATCTCCCTCAGGATGTAATACATACATTCTTATGTATTATATAAAAGCACCTATAAGAGGACCTGTAGGTAATAGGTGCTAAATAAACTTTAGTCCTTTTTTATCTTTCTCTCTACCATTATAATTTCCATTTTCTCCTTTTAAAAAAAAAGCACATATACAATGAGTTAAGAGTTCTAACTGGAGATGATTCAGAGCCACTTCTACAGTATAGTAATTGAATTTGGCTCCAGACCACAATAGACACACTGACCCATTAAATTGGGGCCATAAGCAAAACTACTTTATTCCCTTGCACAAACCACAAACATTTCTCACACAGCAGCCAGAACTGGAAACTCTGTGTTTTGTAATATCAATGTGTCAAATGGATAAGGCTGTCAATTAAATGCTCATAGAAATGGCTTATTTTAGGGTACCTATAATAAATAAACCCCCAAAGTTTTACCTTTAAGGCTTTTCTTCTTAATGTTTTTGCCATTCTTTTCAATTACTACAAACATAATTTCATTTGACTACATACAGGCTGAGCTCAGATTCGGTTCTAAACTTGCTGAAAAGCAAAATAAGGGAACAGCTGCAGCACTTCCAGACCAAGCTAGCTGGCAGAGATCTAAGAAAGAAAAAAAAAGCTGTAAACTATCCCCAGCAATACTATTTGCATCTGTGCCTTTTGAAAAGTGTATTTCATTACTGCTTTTCACATAACATTAATAGATTAGACATAGTCTTGGTCTAAACCAGGAGAAAGATTTGTACTGGGATAAAGTTATTTCCTTTTGTTTCACTTGCTTACTAATACAAAATATCAATACTGCAGCCTAGACGGTGAACAACTGCCACAGACAACTAAACCCATGAGTAAATTCCAGCTCTAAGGTCTCAGATAACTTATTCCCAGTTAGGCAAAAGGAAGAAACAGAATTAGCCAGAAATAAGAGTCCATTAGTTCATCTCTTTTGTTGTCATTTTAAGGAAAATATTAAAGACAATGCTGGCAAAGCACCTATACACTATTCTATAGTCCTTTTATCCTCATCCTTATTAAATGTCAAGTTCACTCCAGATTCACTAAAGAACTCAAGGCAATATTTGGTTCATAAATGGAAATTTGAGTTTCCTTCTCAAATTGAGAGTTTAGATTTAAGAGATAACAGCAGAGAATCCCTGAAGACTTAAAGAATACATGGCAGGATATCACTGTTGAATTTGATTTTAAAGTTTGAATTCCTACCTTAGCAAGCAAATTTCTATAAATCTAGAGATCAGTAAATATACTAAGGGCTTAATTAATTGTCACACAATTAGGTAATCCTCTTTAGGACAAATCTGTAACTGAGATATCAGGATTTAAGGGACAATTTTGATTACTGAATCGTTATACAAATATTCGTTTTTGCTTTGTGCCATATTGGAGGAGACAGAGGGAAATATCTGAAATCTCTGAATTGTAATCCAACTACTGTGGTCTCTGATAATGATTGTATAGTCCTCATCCTCTGCCCCTGTGATTGTAAAACCCTGTGACTAACCTTCCTCGGTACCCAGTTACCCACTTTTTCAATTTTAGAGTTTTATAATCGCTAAAGACAGCCCCTAATGTTTTAACGAAGGGTCTTGGGTCAGCCTAGAGCTAACCCACCCCAAATCTAAATTATCTTGATAAACGAGACTGGGTCTAACCAATGTGATTAAATCCTGACATGCGCAGTAGCTTAGCCTTGCACCTACACGTCACCTGTACCTCATTCCTCCATCTTCTTCCACACGCTCTGTGACTAAGCCTGTAATCAGTCTGCGCAGGCTCAATAACTTGTTCACCTCTAATTGCATCATCTGGGGCCACTGTACTCATTACCCTAAACCCTGCCCACCTTTTTCTCTAATAAAACTATCAGAATTACTGGAGTTCGGCAAGACAGATTTTGAGCTGTCAGGCCATCTGCTCTCCTACTACACGCCTAGTAACAAACTTTCTCTCTGTGAACCCTGGTGTCTCAGGAACTGGTTATTGAGTGCATCGGGCAAAAGCATCCATGGTCTTTGTCTTGTAACAAATCCAAGTTCTCTTCCCAGGGTACAAACATCAATTGCTAGGTAGATGTGATGTAGATAACTTCTCCAGGAATGCTCCTAAATAGCTGAGCCTGTGAAAATATCACTCAGTGGTGTTCTATTTCCACTCTCTTTCATTTTTAACAGAACAGAACTAAACTAGAGATGTTGACGGCATCTCTTACAAACTGCCATTTTTAGATTAGTTTGTTTTTTTAAGTTATGTCCCGAGCAGTCTTTGTGTAAGGCCCTGTGCAGGTGACACATCTTCAGGTGACACAGAGATGCACAGTCAGGGAGCTCACACCCGGAATAGCATCAGGGCTACATACACGACTCTGTGACTGTTAGCAGGGTGCACTCCTGAGGGCCAGATGACGGGGGGGCAGGGGGCACTGAATTTGGAATCCAGGGGTCTTCAGGGAGGAGATACATGAGCTGAGCCTTAAAGCATATAATTTCTGGAGGGAAGAAGGTATTTTAAGTGGAAGTATGTGCACAGGAGCAAGAGTGGAGAGGACTGGGGTTTATGCATGAAATGCCAAGCAGTCTCACTGGACCAGCACAGGCTTCGCGGGAGGGGCACTGGGATGGGTCCGGCGCTGCACGGGGTTCCGACTACGGCTTCTCCACTGACAGAGTTCTGCGCCCCTTGACACGTTGCTAATTATGTCTGAGAATACATGTTCTCATTTTTAAAATTTTTTTTTATTGTTAAACATATATACAAACAAAAGAAAGAAAAAGCAATGATTTTCAAAGTACACTTTAACAAGCAGTTACAGAACAGGCTCAGAGTTTGTTATAGGTTACCATTCCACTATTTCAGATTTATCATTCTAGCTGCTCCAAAACACTATAGGCTACAAGAAATATTTTTTTCTTTTTCTGTGAAAAATAACATATATACCAAAAAAAGCAATAAATTTCAAAGCACATCACAACAACTAGTTGTGGAACAGATTTCAGAGTTTAGTATGGGTTACAATTCCACAATTTTAGGGTTTTACTTCTAGCTGCTCTAAGATACTGGAGACTAAAAGAAATATCACCATAACAATTCAGCAATCATACTCGTTTGTTAAACTCTACCTTCTCTGATTAATTCCACCATCACCTTTGAACTTTCTCCCACTCTTTAGGGGTATTTGGGCTATGCCCATTCTAACCTTTTAATGTTGGAAGAGGCTGTCAAAAATATGGGATAGAGGGACAGACTAGTTGAAGTTCTGGAGAGGCTGGGTCCCCTGCATTTCAGGACTTTATCTGGTCCAGGGACCCATCTGGAGCTGTAAGTTTCTGGAAAGTTACCCTAGTGCATAGAACCTTTGTAGAATACATGGAACCTATGTAGACAATGTTCTCATTTTTTAAACGAGGGAGTTGGATTAGTACATTGAAGGCCTATATCCAACTCTTTAAATCCATGGCTCTAGGTCACAGTAAGTATTTTGGGCTTTGAGGGCCTAAAATTCAATCTCTGTCCTAAACTCTCAACTCAAACGTGGCGTGAGAGAAGCCATGGACGATATGTAAACATATGAGCTTGGCGGTGTTCAATAAAACTTTATTTATGGACACTGAAATTTTAATTTCATATCATTTTCATATGTCACTAAATAATATTCTTCTTTTGATTTTTTTCTTTCTTTTTTTTTTTTTGTAAACACCATTCTTAGCGACCAGGCACTACAAAAACAGGCAAACAGGCAGAGGGCAGGATTTGGTTGTGGGCCATCATTCCTTATCCTCTGATCTCCTTAAAGAAGTAATAAAATAAGAAAGGAGGCAGAGGGCAATGGCCTTTAAGAGCTAGAATAAGGGCTCTAGGTTAATTTAGAAGACTATGGGTGAGGAGTGGGGTGGAGGACACAGATTTCTGAGCAAACTACCTGGCAGTAGCAGAAAAAAGGGAAAGAGAAAATAATCTAGGAGGAAGACTGTGAAAGCCCAATCTACAATGGTAACTTTGAGGAAGAAAAAAGATACAGAAAGGAGGACAACAGAACATTTAAAAGTGTAATTATCTGGCAAACACAACAAAAGAGATCAACTTCTAGACAAGAAAAGGGGGAAAAAAAAGTTTTTCCACTCCATTCACAGGTGGTATCAGTACAGTATATGACTACAGGAGATTAATTGAGGAATTCATCTTTTTATAGAAGGTTTAGAACAGTCCAAGTTGGAACTTCTAGTTCAAAGACAGAGTCCTCTGATAGATATCAGGTAAAATTTAGCATTCATGTTTTGGTTTCAGTGATGCAATAGATACGGCTGTTTTAGAGAAGATGTTGATGTATTTATGGCTCCTTTTACTCAAGGGACTTTTCAGCAGTATTCCCAAATTAGGGAAGAGTATTCATCTGTTTTACATACATATCACTGCCCTCAGAATTTTAAATCACGCTGCTGACTGTGACTCAGAATTTTTCATCTATTTTTTCTTGCTGCGGCAGAGCACTACTCTCGGAAAATCCTGTGGTGCTGCAAATGCAACAGATTCAACGTTAAAGGATCCACCAAATGCAATCAATCCCAATCACTCTAAGGGAGTTTACACAATGCCTTCTAGAACTCAAATCTATAAGCCAACTCAGGGGCAGAGGAAAGAGCAGTGGAGTTTGATATGAACACAAGTAGCCAGAATTCATGATAGTTTAAGATCATAATTAAGCCTTATGAGAATATAGCAAGGGGAGAAATTAATTTCAACTGAGCAGCCTGGCAAGGATTTGATGGAAAGAGAAGCATCTGAGTTTGGCCTGTTTCAACAAAAGAAAAAGGGTAATTTTAGTCAATGAGAACTGTGCAAACAACAAAAGACGTGTAAAAAATATTAGACTTGACTTTTTTATTTCAAAATCAGTACATGCACTGTGAATGTATAAACGCCACTTAATTAGTCACTTTTAAATATATATAAAATATATTTATGTGAATTTCACCTCAACTTGAAAGGTGGTTGGTTCATGCTCACTGTCAGAGGGAAAACATGAATTATGGTAAGCAAAACAAACAACCAAAAAAACTTGAAATCACATTTCTCAAATACAATTACATTTTAGTACATACTCTTCCACATATAGCAAAATATCAAACGGGATCATTCTAAACATATCACCCTGCTGTTTTTTTGCTTAACATCCTAACAGCATAGCTATCTTTCCATGACAGCTTAAAATATATAATAATGATTAAGAACCAATGGCAAACCTGAGTGCAAGGGCATGTACAGTCCTGCCTTTATAGATCCTCTTTCAAGCCTCTATTTCAACTTGACCTCTTCATTCTGTTTTCTTCCAAGAGCTCCATAGGTAGATCCATGCTATTAGCCAATATATTCAGAGTTTTTCTTTCTTCTACTTGAGAGCAAAAACGTATGGGCATGTCTTGTTTAATATACAACTTCAATAAAATTTTTGCTACCTTTTAGATCTGATAGAGATTCTAGTTTTTCTGTCCTGTACTTCAAAATGGGTTCATTTGCATAATCAAAATACTGAAGCTCTGTCTCCACCAATTACTAGCACAGATATTTGACAACTTACTCAAATTCTATAAGCCTTAGTTTTTTCATTTATAGAATGGAAATAATAACCACATGAATTGTCCTGAGAATAAATGAAATAATTAATGATTTTTTAAACCTCATTTGCTTTATTCACTCATTTTTCTAAATTGAGAATATTAGGAATCCAAAATATAAACTAAATTACAAAGAGGCTTTCTCTAGTTTGCTCTTTATTTGCATTCCTCCTACTGCTTTATAGAAGTTTCAGTATCCCTTGCTTGAATCCCAGACTCACCCTCTTTTCTAACTCACTGCTACCAAACCCCTAAATTGTCCATATTATACCCCAGCTTAAGTCCCTCCACTATCTAACATCCAATGCTTAGTTTGTCCTACTCCTAGGAATTATCCTATAAATGCACTTGGACATACGTAAAATATGTACAGTTATTATGTCAAAATTATTGTCTGACATAGCAAAAGATGACAAATAATCTAAGGTCCTTTCATAAGGGTCTAGTTAAATAAATCATGTGATAACCACCAAATTTATGTAAATGTACATAAGAAGGGAAAGCTTTTTAGGTATTGATAAGAAATGCTCTCCAAAATATTTTAAGGGGGAAAATAAATCAAGGGACAGGACAATATGTGTGGTAGGTCACCATTTGTATAAAAAGGAGAATACATATTACTTGAATATACATGAATTTTCTCTAGAAGTATACCCAAGATAGCTGGAAGAGCTGGGAGATCAAGGACACCTTGTTAAACTTTTTCCATTTGAACCAAGTGAATCTTTTACCTATTTAAAATATGAAGTATTTTTAACTGTTTATTATAGCATATGTGGTGGTTTGAAGCTGTTTATGTACCCTAGAAAAGGCCATGTTCTTTTAATCCATGTTGTAGACGTATTGTGGGTGGGACCTTTTGATTAAGTTCTTTCAATTGAGATGTAACCTGCCTCATTCAGGGTGGGTCTTGATTTTCTTACTGAAGCCCTTTATAAGATGCTAAAACACATGCAGAAGCTAAGAGATGAAATAGAGAAAAGCCCAGGAGAAGCTAAGTGAGGGCCCACAGAAACTCAGAGGAAGCCACTGGAAACAGTAGCTAAAGCAACGAAACCAGGGAGAGAAGGACCAGCAGACGTCACCATGTGTCTTCCCATATGACAGAGGAAACTGCAACTGGACTTCAGAGAAGGTATTGTCCTGTTGATGCCTTAAATTGGACATTTTCACAGTCTTAGAACTGTAAATTTCATTTGTAAGCTAATAAATCCCCACTGCAAAGCCCAACCCGTTTCTGGTATATTGCATTCTGGCAGCTTAAGCAAACCGAAACAACATATAAAAATCCCTTCCTAATCTGGCACAATCTACTTTAAATGTAGGCTCATTACTAAAGCTTCCCCACTTCCTAGTTGCAGAGACACACCTCTGTATGGGCTTCACTAAAAGGCTCTTCTCCCCTTTTCTCTGGCTGGCAAACTCTTCCTTTGCTTCAAACACTGCCTCCCTAAGGTAGAATTAACTCCCTTTCCTGTCTTCCTGCCATTCTGTGCAAAGAAGTCCTTTGTCCTGCTTTGTTTACATGCTTGCTCCCTGCCATCAGAGTCTGGGTTCACAGTCCCAGCCAAGGTTCATCTGTGGACAGAGTTCAGGCCTCGTAAGACATTAAAAGTATGACTGAAAGAATAAAACTTTTAATACTGAAAAGCAGATTTAGAAAAAGAACCAAACAGAATTCTAGAAATGAAAAATATATAATCTAAATTAAAAATTCAGTGGATGGATTAAACAGCCTATCAGATACAGCAGCATGAACTAGCAAACTGGAAGAGCTGAAGAAATTTCAAAATGGAAAATATGGAGGATAGGATGAGAAAGTCAAATATATCTCAGAGTTCCAGAGGGGGAGAAAAGAATAGAGGAAGGGGCAAGAATTCAAAGTAACAAAGGCTAAGGATTGTCCAGAATTGATACAAAGAAACCAATCCTCAAAATCAGGGAGCCCAAAAAAACCTGAGAGAGGTAAGTTCTCAAAAGCCCAAGAAAAGACATTACCAACACAAAATAACAAATAGAATGTTGGCTGATTTGAAGGCAGAAGACAATGGAATATCTTCAACATTATGGGGGGAAAAAACCCTACCAGCCTAGATTTGTATATCCAATGAAACTACCTATCAAAAAAGAAGTAAAATGGGGTAGTGTGATGGTGGCTCAGTGGAAGAATTCTTGCCTGCCATGCCCGAGACATGGGTTCTAGTCCCCATGCACGCCTATGCAAAAAAATAAAGAAAGTAAAATTAAGATATTTTAGGGGAAATAAAAATTGAGAGTGTACATTGCCAAAAGGCCTCCAAAGATACTACTAAAGGATGGACTTCAGGAAAAAGGGAAATGTACCCAAAGGAAGGTCCAATTTCATTTCTCTTCCATATCAAAGAAAATTATAAACATGTAGGTGAATATATTTAAAACAACAATAACAGTGATTGTATAAGACAACAATAGTGTCTAATTTGCGGAGTGAAAAAAATCAAAACAGAAATAAAATCTTAGACAAGAGTATTATCAGGAGTACAGTAAAGATGCTAATTAACTTATGACTTTGAAATTAAATATTCAAGTTTAAAATTTTCTAGAGAATCACTGCAAGACTAGAAATAGTGGATGTAACTTCCAAAATAGTTATGTTCCCCTGCCCTCATTCTCAACTCTATATATGTTATAGAACATCTGAAACAGATTCTCTCTCTTCCTTCAGGCAAGAGATACTAAACTAGTCCAGTATCTGGCATAGTATGTGTCCCATTAAATATTTTTTGAATTAATTTAGCTATTCCAGATTAAGATGAATTCAGTTTCACAAATTTATCATAGTTCTCCACTCTACCTGGAAGGCTGATTCCGTCTTACTATTTAAGTGAGTGGCCTGACAATTCCTTCAGTCTTTTCAGAAATATAACAATGAATACTTGGGCTAAAAACTCCAAATCCTAAATCCTAATTCTTGCTTCCAAATTGGAAAAAAAAAAAAAAAAAGGGTACTTTTTTCTTCACTATTACTCCAAACAAAGGGAGAAATCAATTAAACATTTAGGTTTTGATTTTAATCATGGGAAACTGGCAATCAGAGATTGAGACACTTAAAACTGTGAGTGATATTTTCCCCACAGTTGGTAAAACTGTATATTCCACAACATATGGAAGTCTACTGAAAGCTTTCATTGGCATTTTGCCTTGTTAAGTAAAAGTTAGAAACTATGCCTAGACATTTTTAAAAAAAAACCAACACTGCCTTTTCATTAGACTAACACTTAAAATAGGACTAAAAAATCATGGGAAAATATACTAATGATAATATCTAACACTCACTGACCTCTTAACTGCATGCCGGGCATAGTTCTAAGCATTTTTATGAACTCATCTAGCCCTCACAACAACTCCATGAATCAGGTGCTACTATTAGCTTTGTTCTACAGAGAAGGTCCATGAGAAATAGAGTTTAAACAGCTTTAACAACATTATATACCATGCAGGTTTCAATGGTGGAATTTGAACCCTCAAGGAGTCTAATTCTAGAGCCTTTGCTTTTAACCATTTATATTGTATTGCCTCCTAAGATCATTGTCATGTTTGAATGTTAATTTAGCTGGTACTACATCTAAAGTCCGACTTTAGTATTTGTTAACTCATACTAGATGGATTTTGCCAAAGTTGGCTATTTTTTTCATTTGCAGATGATCAAAATTAACAGAGACTTCAAACCATGCTGCGTTTTTATTTACATTTTCATATTCTGCATAATCCTGTGTTGGATAGGATTACCCACCAACCCCACCTTGGGAATCTGTCTGAAATTTATTCATTCAGGAAGCATTAACTGGATGATCCCACCACAAGTAAGCTACTTTCCTAACTGACAACTCAAGTTCATCAGATTCACCCACAGCATGATACATATATCTCTAAAGAAGCTTAAAACAGTTTTTAATAGGGAGGGAGCAAATGGTCTTCCCATTTGTTCACTGAATAAATATTTCTCAACACCTTATGAGGTGCCAAGTCTATGAGGGGTACTAAAAATTCAGAGGCAAATAAGGCAGAGCCAATACATGCCCCTGGGCTCTAATGGGGAGAAAGATGTTAAATAAGTAATAGTCACCAAATAATTACTTACAATTGTGAAAAGCACAATAAAACATATAGGGGGCTACAAGAGCATGAGATAGAAGGATCTAACTTCAGGTAGGAACTAAAGTCAGTGAAGGTTTCCCTAAGAAATTAACATTTAATGTGGAACCTGAGGATTAATAGAAACTAGCCAGGAAAAGAAGTGCAGATGAGCAGTTCAGGCAAAGGGAACAGCATATGCAAAGGCCCAGAGTCCAAGCAGCTCTGTGCTCTGAAAGAACTGAAAGCCTCGAGCACCTGGGGAAAAACAAGCAGAGAGCAGAGAGGCCAACACTCAAAGCTCCTTTCCTAACTATGGAGCCCACCACCAGCTCACCCCTCGCTATCTACAACTGGTCCTGTGTGTTTATCACTTTTCTCCACATCACCACCACTTCACATTTTCTCCATCCTCCTAATAAATACAAACCACTGTATTTATAGGACTACTGCATAACACTTTAAGAGGAATAATTTCAATTCTGCAACAATTTCATTCAATTCTCAAAACCTATGAGAGAACATAGGTAAGAAAAATATTTTATAAGATTATAAATTTCATTTGTATTTTAAGCAATCTGAGGCCAGAGATCATATCTTCTATATCTCAGTATTCTTCACAATACCTAGTAATGTACATTCCTAGAATCTGATATATGATCTTGCTATTTGGGAAGAACAGTTGTAGAAAAATGTAAGAGCTGATAGTCTAGATTTTTTCTTGTATGATTTATTAGCCCATTCATATATCCTTATCTACTTTAAGAACATGTCCTCTTTGCAGATAAAAGGTGAGCCAGTACTCTTTCAGTGGGGTAGGGACAAAGAAAAAGCTGGAAAGCTAGATAATAGAAGTCCCTCAACTTTCAACCCTAAGAACAAATGCACCATTACTCTTTCTTCATGGGAATCTTACTCGTGGGAATAACTTAAGCTTCTTTCAAAAGAAGGAATGATTACTGTTAAAAGAAGGAATGACTTTGTCTTGGATTTTGGCCAGTTGTGCTAAGAACTGCAGTGAAATTCAGCCAGTTTCCCCTTAAAAATCATTCAACCGGAAATTTTATCAGTGGGAAATTCTCTCTCAATCAAAAACTCTACTATCTTCACCTCAACAATATTTGTAAAACAGCTTTAGTTCTAAGATTCAAAGCTTTCACCCTCAATACACACACATATACACACACCACTCATACCAACCCAGTGTGCCCACATAGAATTTTTGAATCAAAAAGTGACCAACACAGGGCGGGCCATGGTGGATCAGCAGGCAGGAATGCTTGCCTGTGATGCCAGAGGACTGGGGTTCGATTCCCGGTGCCTGCACATGTAAAAAAAAAAAAAAAAAGTGACCAACACAATATAATTTCACTTATGAATCTTTGTTTCTCTTTGTAATTACATAGGTATTTGATATATAGCAACATTTAAGGGTAGTAAAAGAGAATACTCAGGCCTCCCAATGGAGGAGATAGTCAGCTATCCTCATTATTCTGAAACAACCTAGAATGGCTAGCTGGTATATCGTGTATCAAAGCAAAATCCCCTTATCAAAGCACCACAATAAGAAAGAGACTATGATAAGCCAATACCAGGAATATCAAGAAGAACATGATCCAGGCCTTGCCCCTCAGGAAACCAACAGTCTAAAAGGAGATACCCTACAGGAGTGGGGAGGGCAGGGGAAGGAAAAACCCACAATGTAATCAATCATCCAAAGACTGGTAGCCCAGCACATAAGAACACAAAATTTACAAAGCTTTTACCAAAGGAATAGAAAGAAAGCAACAAAATCCCCAATTTCATATGTCTAATTATACAGGTCCCCTTTCTCAAGTACTATATTATACTCCATCCCTTTCGTCTACACATAAGGCCCATTATCTTGAATTTATTTCATTCCACCCTTATTGAAACAGCAGTTAGCTAACTAGAGCACAGCTCCCAAACAGCACGTGGCAGAGAAAGTCCTGAGATGTTGTAACAGACTGGGTTTCCTCACTGTTCTTTGCAAATTCTTGAGTAAGATGGTGAGTTAAAGAGGTTTTTTATAAAATGGTGAAAAGGATGAGAGTTGGTGCATCTATGTAATTAAGTTTGTATTTTTATCCAGAAGACACAAATTGATTTGGGGTATAGAAAAAGGGTGATTAAGAGCAAATAAAACAAATTCCAAGCTCAAACAGATTGAAAAAGGCTGAGAAAACACTGAGATAAAAATGTTTCTAAAGATAGATTTTCTAAGTTTTCAACAATGAACACATAATACATTTATAATAGGAAAAAATAGGCTTTTTTTAAGCACATGAAGGGTCAGCATGCCAAAAACTGAACACTAATGGTATACTGTTCAATAATATGATTTTTAGTGCTGTATGAAGGCTAAAATACTTTAATTATGATGATAAAAACAGAAATGAGAGTGTACGGCTGGTTCAGTGGTAGAATGCTCGCCCTCCATGCAGGAGACCAGGGTTCGATTCCCAGACGATGTACTCCCCCCTCAAAAAAAACACAAAAACAAAACCTCAAGCAAAATTTCCCTACTTACATATTAACCTCAATTTACTTTCCTCATATAAACCTTTTTGTAAATTGTTAAGAAGAAAAAAGCTAAGACAGCCTTTCTCTCCAAAACCACTCCCAGTGGAACCAGAACAAGTAGTAAAATGACTGAAAAAAACAAACTACAACTACCCAACTAATTCCAAATTTGGGTTATCTGAACTTAACTATGTAGCCTAATATACCCAAACAAATAGCAAGAATTGCACAGGTCTAGTATAAAGGATTAGAAGGTTATAGGCAAGTCTTTAGTGTGAAGCCCTGCCTCCAAATTTATCAGCTCTCTTCTCTTAATGTTTCAGAGTCTTATTACAGACTTAACTTTACTCTTTAAAGCTCACTCTGAAGGATTTACACCCCATAACACTTAAGGCCATTGAAGCTTAAAAATGCCAAGGCAGAAGTTTGTTTTCTTCCTCTGGTCTTCTCTATATGGAAGCTTTAAGGACTCACATGAAGACAACATGAACTGGTTAAATGGCCTTGCCTCATCAAGAGTTCTTAGCCCAGAGCATGTTCTAGAGAGAAACCTTGCTGTGATACCAGCTAATACCTGACATTTGTTCATTAAGGACTCATACTTCTTTGATACTGCTCTATGCAGATTTATTATATAAAAATCTACCTCACTGTCATAACCATGACAGAAGGTCTAATGAAAAGACTGGGCCCAGATCAGCCAGAAAGGAAAAAACAACAGATCAACTTTATGATATCTTTGTCTCCTACCATATGGTTCACTGAAATAAAGATCTTTTAATGGGGAATTCATGACTCATAATATGAAGCTACAGTGGAACCAGCAGGATTTCAAATAATATATCAACACCTGGTCTAAATCATTAAATTTTCTTTTTTGCATGGGCAGGCACCGGGAAATGAACCCAGGTCTCTGGCATGGCAGGGGAGAACTCTGCCTGCTGAGCCACCGTGGTCCTAAATCATTAAATTTTAAAAAGACACTCCCAAGAAGAGAATGTAAAATCCTAAAGCCACTTACAGATAGGAGGCAACATATCCTCACGTTATGAATTTTGTAAGCGGTCTGCATAGTTGAAATGACTCTGAAACAGAGCACCACAACCCAAAATAGCCTGAACACTTTCGTTATCTCAAACAATGGCAGTTAGCCATTCACTCCACCCTCTTAGTATATAGTATATTCTACTTGTTTCAGTCAAAACCCATTGTAGGGAGTGCAAGAGTAGTTCAGTGGTAGAATTTCCCCCTGCCATGTGGGAGACCTGGGTTCGATTCCTGACCCATGCACTTCCCAAAAACAAACAAGCAAACATAAAAAGAAAAAAACAAACAAAAATTCAACAAATGGTGCTACAATAAAGGGATACTCACATGGAAAATGAATAAAATGTGACCCCGGGCATACAGCATACAAAAAAAAAATTGCAAATTCGATAGGACTGTTCAAATTTTGCTATTTTGGATGTTTGAAAGCTGGGGATGGGAAATATTGGTTGCACAATAATTACTATTATAATATTTTATATATGAAAAAAAATGAGTGCCTTGCATATGTTTTGTTAAAAAAAATTATAGTGCACACCTATGACCAGTCTGGCACTGGAAATAAAGGAGTGAACACAACAGACATGATCCCCGCCACCAAGGAACCCACAGTCTAGAGGAGAAAATAAACACTGAACTAGGAGGATGAGTGTAATAAAACAGCATATACGTGCTATGCTGGATTGTAGGATGTGGATACTAAAGACAGTCCCAGAAGTTTTCAAAAAGCTTTTGAATTGATGACCCTCACAGTTGCGATGCATATAAAATATAAATATTTCATAAATAAATGACCAGTAATAAATAAGCATATAAAATGACTTTATTTTTAAACAAATATACATGAAATGTTAAATTCAAAATGAGTTCTGGCCCCATAAAAGTAGTTTCCTTGATGCTGCCCTTACCCCTGGAGTATAACAGGAAGAGCCAACCTAGGCTACTGTTGTTGATGATTCCATTCCTGACTCTTGTCCATTTAGAGTTGTAACAGTACCATTTATAAAAGAGCTTTGGAAAAACCCAACTTTCCACTGTGTAACAAACTTTTAAATTGGGGTTGCCACTAAATTTATAAGCATAGCTGTGGAAAGAGACAATCTCCAAAAACCTTCTGTTCTTTCAAATGTCACATGAGTAAATGTTAACTATTATTGGGACAAAGTTCACATGGGTCTCCTTATATATATATCCATATCCTTTTATATATATATATATATATATATTTTTTTTTTTTGGTATGCTATATGGCAGGAGTCGCATTTCATTCTTTTTCCATGTGAATATCGTGTTATTGCAGCACCTTTTGTTGAACTTCTGTTTGCTTTTTGGTTTGTTTTTGGAGGAAGTCCATGGGCCAGGAATCGAACCCAGGTCTCCTGCATGGCAGGAGAGAATTCTACCACTGAACTACCCTTGCACCCCCTTCCTTATATACCTTTTGATCTCAGGACCAAGTCTTTCAAATGAAACTTCATGGTTCCCCAAAGCCACCTGAAGTACTATTTAATTCTAATTTAAGGCTTCAAGTTAAAAAAAAGCACCTATACTTTTTTTGAAAAGCCTTGCTCTGTTCCACAGGTGTAAATACTTTTGTACTGACCTATATCTACTACTATTTTTTAAAAAGAAAAAAAGTGCTGTGAAATTAAATGTGGCTCTGAAACAGAACCCTTCCTTCACATGATTCTTCTCATACAAAGCTATGCCACAGCCAGACTCTACACAGGTAACCAGGTTAGGTCAGGACAAGTGGAATCTCTATGACAAATGACATTCTTGTCACTTCTGAATGTGGAAAACCTCCACTGATAATAACAACTTTGCTCTAAATGGGGTGGAATGGTGGAGTGAAAAAAGGCAGAGGACCCCTAGTATGGGGACCAGAGTTGAGTCCAGGCTCTGCCACTTACTAGCTGAGTCACTGTGAGCAGGTTACTTAATTTCTCTGAGCTCTAGTTGCCTTGCCTGCAAAATGGAGACCATATCAATACCTACCTTACAGGATTGCTAATAGATTATATATATGAAAGTATTCTATAAATTGTAAAGGATTATATAAAGTTATTATTTACTTTCTAAAATATTCACATAACATAAATAACATATTTACATAATAAATGTTATTATTTACTTTATTAGATTCTTCCCTAATAAAGGAATTATATGTTCATTTTAAAAATTGGAAACACAGAAAAGTAATAATAAGAAAAAAAATTACCCATGAGCCTATAGCCCAAGCATTACTGTTATTTATTTTCACTGAAATAAGTTCAACACCAACCAAAACAAATTAAAGCAAACTTATCTTCAGATATTAAAGGTGATAATTCACAAATGACAAAATAAATCGCTGTTCTCCTTTTAAGAGCAGAGCAGCCTTTCCCATCTATCAGTTAAAAGTGAAGACAATGCTGCTATTTGTCCCAGAGATGGTCCCAAGAGACTATGATATATGGGTGAGGCTCATAAATTTCAGGACCACAAAAACTCCCAAAATAAATATTTCATGAGCGCAAGGAGTAGTTGCAACACATGACCCCAGATGCAAAGGAGAAGGCAATGTGTCTGAAGACACATTAATAAAACTGACATGATTCTAACAGTCACATTAAACAATGGCAGAATTCTATGGGCTCCTTCAATGGAAATAAAGGAAAATGTATATACTGTATAAGATGAGGAGGCAGTCTAAGCCTTCTGACTTCTTCACACTGCTTACTGAATCCTATCCTTGGAGCACCTTGTGCTCCTGTCTTTTTCCTTCCCCACCCTCACCTCTCCTACTCCCCCTTCTTCTTTCATTGCATTAAAAACACTTTCTGTGTTGGGGGTTCAAGGGCAGTACAGTGGTAGAATTCTCAACTTCCACGCGGGAGATACCAGTTCGAGTCCTGGTCCATGGACTTCCCAAAAAAACAAACAAAAAAGCAAAAAAACAAATAAAAACCAAACAAGCAAACAAAAATTCAACAAATGGGATATGAATGGGATACTCACATGGAAAATAATGAAATGTGACCCCAGCATACAGCATACAAAAAAGAAACACTTTCTGTGTCTAAAATGGTCTGATTCCACACAATGGAATATTATTTGGCAATAAAAAGGAATGAAATTCTGATATAACTACATCATACATGTATCATGTATGGAAATATGCTAAGTGAAAGAAGCTAGACACAAAATGCCACATATTGTATGATTCCAATCATATGAAATGTCCAGGACAGGTAAATCTATAGAGGCAGAAATTTGACTGGTGGCTACCTAGGACTGGGGAGGTAAGGACTAAGAGAGAATAAATAGTAACTGCTAATGTATATGAGGTTTATTTTTAGGAAGACCAAAAAAAAAAAGTTCTAAAACTAGATTGTGGTAATGGTTACACAACCCTACCAATATACTTTAAAAGAAAAACAACAAAAAAAAGAAAAAACAAACACTGAATTGTATACTTTAAATGGGTGAGTTGTATGGTATGTGAATTACATCTCAATAAAGTTGTTTTTTTAAAAAATGGCCTCGTCAGGCCCCTAGTAGTAAAAAAGGAAAAGTAAATATTGCCACCTTACCTCCTTAAATGTGGAGTAAAAGTGATGATTCTCTCGGTTACATGATATGTATATAAAATAACCAGGATCCTTTTATTTAACAAATATGCATGAGATTACAAATCCAAATAAGTCCTGTCCCTAGCTTTAATGCTGCCTGAACTTAACACTTAGCCCTTATATTCTTAATAATTCTGTGCCTTTGTTTCGTTAGTTTCCTCCACCTACAGTGTCTTTCTTATCACTTCTTTAAATGTTCAAATCCCACCTTTAAAGCCTCACTCAAATTTTACTTCCTCCATGAAGTCTTCCCTGGCACTCCCATCGAAAGCAATCTCATTTTTCTCTGAACTTCCATAGCACCTTACTTCCTTAGTGCCACTTAGAACTTTCTATTCAGTATCATACTCCTTCTACCCAATATCATACTTACTGCTTTGGCAGTAGAAAAAGTCTCAATAAACACCTGTTCGATAAATGAATGACTATGCTCAGCAATTGAGAATTTCATCTTCATCTAGTAAATTGTGGAAATATTCAAAAGTCATTTGGTCTCAAGAATTGTAAATAAAATAGTTGAGCTAAGGAATGCCCTCTTCAGTAAAAATGTACATTTTCCAAAAATAAAATAATTTTTTAAATGTATGTTTTCTTAACCAAAATAAGACTAATTTGGCAGGATATAAATGATCTGAAGGAAATTTCCAAATAGAAACATTGGAATAAAGATATAACCTACTTCGAGAGGCTACTCTGGACATTGCTCTTATGCAAGCTTCAGGTAGACCTTATTACCTATCATAACATACCAACCCCCAACCAGGACCATTCCAATCAATCTAAAGAACACCTAGGGCAATATATAAGATTCCACAAGGGTTCCAGGCACTAGAGTAACTTGCCAGAAACCTACAACCTCCAGATGGGCCCCTGGTCTAGATAAATCATAAAACCTAGCTCAGCCTCTCCAGAACATCAGATAGTTCCATCTCCCTACCCCTTATTATTGACAGTCCCTTCCAATATGAAAAAGTCAGAATGGCCATAGCCCAAACACCCCTAAAGAAGGGATAGAAAAATCAAAGGTGATGGTGGAGTTATACAGAGAAAATAGGATTTAACAAATGAATATGAACGCTGAATCATTAAATTGATACTACTTTTAGTCTCCAGTATTTTAGAGCAGCTAGAAGTAAAAACTTAAAATTGTGGAATTGTAACATGTCTGAAATACATTCTACAACTAATTGTGGTACTGTGCTTTGAAATTTATTGCTTTTTTCTATATATGTTATTGTTCACAAAAAAAGAAGGAAAAAAAAGTCTATTGTGATTATAAAAAAGTATTTAAGCCCTTTAACCTCCTATGTTCTGGAGTAGCTAGAAGGAAAAATCTGAGAGGCTCATATGGTAGCCCATGACAAACTCTGAGATCTGTCCTGTAACCACTTGTTGAAAAGCGCTTTGAAAACTACTGTTTTTTTATTTCTTTGCTTTGTATATATGTTATACTACACAATTTAAAAAGTTTTAAAAAAAAAGATATAACCTCCTGAAATAACTATGAAAGCACCCTCACCTAGATTATATAAATTCCAGAATATTTGCTAAAAAGTCAGTTTCATTACTTTTTATGGCAACACAAACATGTTTTTTCCTAGCAAAACACCAGAGTTCTGTCTATTCTCAAGTCCCACTTCTTCTTCCACCATATTTCTGATTAATTCTGCTTCCATTTTCCCTGCCACACCCCAAATCCAGGCCCTCATTGTCCTCGTGATCAATGAATCTTAAAAGACTACAAATCTATCTATCTCCTTTCCCACAGTTCTTTCCTTCCTTCAACAATAGTTATCAATCCATCCTTTGTGCCAATGTTGAGGTTAGGGGCTGGAGTGCAAATAAAGAAATATCAAATGAACCCTGTTCTCCAGACACAATCTAGTGAGGAACTTGAGGTATGTATAGAATTCATCACAATATTCAGCAGTATTTATTTAAGGGCCACAACTGGTGGGTCCACTGGCCTCCCCAGAAGGCACCCATATAAAATTTCCCTCACACAGTTTCTCATTCTCTCCCTCCCCTTCTCTCTTTCTTCATCTTGTTGGATAGGGCCTTCTGTTAAACTGCCCAAACGTCATGAACCAGCTTCATCTCTGTTTCTCTCCAACCTGCCTCTTCATCTACAATTAAGACAATCTACAAAGTGACTCATTCACAAGTACCTTTGTTCATGATTTGCTATTTATCACCACAACCTTCCCCCACTTTCTCTGTTAATTCATTTTTACTGCCAATCTCAAATTCCTTCTTTTGTCTGTGTTGGAAAATATGTAACTATGTAAATTTTCTTCAGCTTATATCTGGCCTTATTTATTTCTTTTTTATTTATCTCTTGATGACTATATTAAAGAGTTACCTATCTTCGGGTGCATATCACAACCACCTACGGAGCATCTTAAAAATACACAGGCTTAAAAAAAAAAAAATACACAGGCTTGCTCCCCACCTCTGGAGAGTTCCTCAGTAAGTCTGAAGTGGATGCTGGACATCTTTATTTCTAAAAAACCCCACTGGTGATTATGATATACACCTCAATCTGAGAACCCCTGATTTATTGCAATGTCCCAATAGCAGGCATTCAATGTTTATTAATTCATAGCACTGAAGTTCATAAATAACTTTTCTTAATAGCCTAACCAGAGAGCAGCCCTTAGACTACACCAGCTCTGTTCCAAGTGCAACATGTGGTTTTAAGGTTTCATTTCCTGCAGTGCTACACTGAGGAACACTATTACCTTGTCTCTTTACATTGTTTCCTATTTGTTGAAAAATGGAGGCCTGGAATGTAGCCATGTTAGACAACAGCACATAAGAAAGCACTCTGGAGTCTTGAGTTAAAATTTGTTATAAAAAGAACAAGAGCAATGTAAAACTGGACATTCTGAATGAATTACAGAATTGTTACCAAATAGATTCTTACTAAATCTATAGATTTAGTATACAGAATAAAGACCAGGAATTTGGTCAGTGTGTCTCCCTGTTTTCCTAGATTCCAGTTTCCTGAACTGCCCGTGACAGTCAAGGGGCCCCTGAAGACTGAGAACGACTGTCAGTGGCTGAAATGACTCTGGTGAGGAAAGCGCTCTAATCAGATAAATCACCCAAGCCCCACCCAGACCCACAGTTGCCTCCCAACCTCCCAACTGCCTTGCACACATTATTTACACAGCTCAGTGGAGGAGCTGTGTGAACTTTTTCCAAAGTTGTTCCCTGCAGGCAGCAGCAGTCTGAGTCACCCACCCAGAGTGGGAAGAAAAGTGTGATATTAGACAGGAGATCCGTCACAGCACCCCTTTTCCCATTTCAGAAGTGGACTCTGCCTCCCCCAGGAATCACCTCAGTTCTTAGTCACCAGCTGTGGGCTACAGGGGTCTGCAAAACCACTCAGCCCTCCCCACCCCAACCACCCAAAAAAAGTTGTGGACTGGGGAGGGGGCAACCCTTCCCGCTCTCCAGCAGGGGCTGCAGTACCCAGATTCCACAGGCCTCTCCCAGCAGCTCCATCTTGCTTCCCGCCGGGAGGAGGGGCCAGGAGGGAGGGCTCCCGAGTCTGGAAAGGCCCAAGGGCAGGAAGCCGTTTGACAGCAAGTGAGGCCAGGTGGAAATCTCCACAGGAGGAAATAAAAGGAAGGGTCTTGCGGTCATGAATTACCGCATAAACGAAGTATCCGGTGTTAGATATTGCCGGAGGTGTGACAAGTAAAATGCCCAGAGGGAGAGGAGAAGGGGACAGAGATGAGTGGTCAGGAAGACAAGTGGACAAAGGGGCCCGACGCGGGCAGCGCCAGGAAGGGGTGGCCAGGAGGGCAGGTCTCGGGGCAAGGGGGCCGGAGGATAAGAATGTGGCTCAAAGAGGAATCCTTGGGAGGAAACGCAGGGATTATTAGGTAGGGAGACCGCCGGCCCAGAGGCTGGACTGGGGAGGCCTGAAAAGGAGCTGAGCTCAAGGGAGCCAACGTGGGGGTCTTCAGCTGAGGGGAAGAGGCCACCAGACATCCTAACAGCGATCATTTATCGAGCGCCTACGACCGCCACACGGCGCGCTAGGCGCTTCACAGATTCCAACTGGCTGAGTCTTCACCGCAAACCCGCAAGGCAGGCATTGTTAAGTGTGCCCCCACTTTACAGATGGGGAAACTGAGGCCCGGAGAGGCTCGGGGGCTTGCTCAAGGTCACACAGCCGGGCAGCCGGAGCTCCAACCCCAGGCCGTCCGGCCGCACCGTGCACCGCCCCCGCCCGGCTCCCGGCCGCAGCGCCGCGCGCTCACCCGGACGAGGTTGCTGACCGCCGCCTGCACGGCCGCTACCGGCGCGGTGAGGTCAGGGATGGCTTTGCCGTCCACCTCGCCCTCCTCGTGCATGATCACCAGGTGCGAGATCTGCTGCGCCACCGGCTCCAGGATGCTCTCGATCGTGCGCGTGTGAAACACCGGCATCGCGGCGGCGAGCGGGGCGGCGAACCGCGGGCTACAGAGAACTGGGATCCGCGCGGCCGGGAAGGAGCGGAGACTGACTCCCAGCAGTGCAGCGACTCGCGAAACCCGGCTTCCCTCAGCGTAACCAGCCTCGCGAGCGCCCCGCCCCCTCGCGTGGCCGCGCCCAATGACAGCGCCGCTCAGACCCGGGCGGCCGCTCCTATTGGTCTCTCTTCGAGCTGCTCCGCCCCCGCCCCCGCGCGGCCAAGCCCCGCCCCGCTCCGCCCCAATTCCCAAGGGAGGGGCCCGGGATCGGGGCTGCGCTGCAGGGATTGCGACCGGATTCCGGAGCCCTAGCGCGGGGCGCTCCTTATAAGGGCATGGAGGGAGCGGAGCGTGCGGCTGGAGCCGGTTGGCCCCGCCCCCGGGGCCACCTCCCACCTCGGTTCTGCAGAGCCCCGCCCCTCTGCAGAATCACCTCGGCGGGGCGGGGTCTCCTCACCTTCCGCGGGCTCCGGAGCCTGAGGAGGCCTGGGGGATCGTCGGTCTCCCCGCCCCCTCCCCAACTTTTCCCTTCACGCGAGGTCTCAAAATACTCTCCAGTTCAGCTCGTTAATACTTGGAAACGTTTTTGGGAAAAGAGTGGAGCAACGGAAATGCTCAGAAACATGAGCGTCCCATTCATTTATACAAACAGCACGTACTCCATTGTGGGTTGGAGCCTTCCAGATGTTCTTCTGTGCATTTACTTGTAGACATGTATTTTATTAAAAAAATGGAATTCGACATTTTCCTGGAACTTGAATTCTCCACTTAATTAATATTCCCTGATTATCTTTCTCTGTTGGTTTACGTAGGCCTACCTCATTCTTTTTAATGCCTGTACGGTATTCCATTGCATAAAATAAAACATAACTTAGATAACTTAGTGATGGAAATCTAGACTGGATTCTGCTTTTTTCTATTAAAAACAATTCTGCGTGAGCATCACTGTACTTGCCTCTGTATTGTGGGCAGGTGCGTTTATCTGGAATAGATACCTAAGGGCGGTGAAAGCGCAATAGTATGCACATTTTACATTTTGATAGATGCTCAAAATTATCTAGTCATCAGTGCACGCTTTGTATAAAACATCTTCTAAATGTCTTACCTCAAATTCTCTTTTGTGCAAGCTTCCACATTCTGAGACAAAACACTTTCACTAATGCCTCAAAGCAAAAGACCCTCAAGTCAAATAAAAATATATCCCAAAGACCCATTATTTTGCAAAAGCTGCTCAATTATGTGTAGCTCTGTGCAATTTTTGAAGTTATTTTTGTTTAGTATTATACAATCTCCTATTTATGCTGTACACGCCTCCAAATCCTGCACTTTTCCTTCTCATATACTGCTTCCATATCATTGTAGGCAATGGACTTCTATTTCAAGCTAACATTTCTGTGGTGTTTCTAAATTCTAGGCCCTGTGATAAGCCCTTATTTAAATTGGTGTGTATGCAGCATATACGATTTTATTTCCCATCCCCTATTTTACAGAAAAGCTAACAAGCTCTATGGTTTGTCTAAGGCTACACACAGGACTGCCTATTCAGTTTGTGGGGTCCAATGTAAAATGAACATGTGAGTCCCCTTGTTCAAAAAGCAGGAAAAAGTGCTGTGCTGGTTTGAAAGGAAGTATGCCCCCTAAGAAAAGCCATGTTTTAATATAAATCCCATTTCGTAAAGGTAGAATAACCCTTATTCAATACTGTATATTTGAAACTGTAATGAGATCATCTCCCTGGTTGATGTGATTTAGTCAAGAGTGGTTGTTAAATTGGATTAAGGGATGACTTGTCTCCACCCATATGAGTGGGTCTTGATTAGTTTCTGAAGTCCTATAAAAGAGGAAACATTTTGGAGAATGAGAGATTCAGAGAGAGTGACACTACGAAGCAGAGTCCACCAGCCGGCGCCTCCCGGGGAGCTTCATGAAACTGGAAGCCAGGAGAGAAAGCTAGCAGATGATGCCTTGCTTGCCATGTGCCCTTCCAGCTAAGAGAGAAGCCCTGACTGTGTTTGCCATGTGCCTTCTCACTTGAGAGAGAAACCCTGAACTTCATCGGCCTTCTTGAACCAAGGTATCTTTCCCTGGATGCCTTTGATTGGAGATTTCCATAGACTTGTTTTAATTGGGACATTTTCTGGGCCTTAGAACTGTGAACTAGCAACTCATTAAATTCCCCTTGTTAAAAGCCGTTCCATTTCTGGTATATTGCATCCCAGCAGCTAGCAAACTAGAACAAGTGCTATTAAAGATACTAAAATGTAAAGCTTTTTCCTTTCTTCCACTGTCTCTTTCTCAACCTGACATGGTGGTTTTTATCTGTTATGTCACACTCTCTTGGCATGGAGATACTTGCAGGGCAAATACAGAGCTTTGTATGTATGACATCAGAAGGAAAGATAGAGGATAAAAACTGGTACGGTATAACTTAGTGAAACCTAGAGTGGACAATGATGGTTAATTGATCAAATATAAGAAAGTTTTTACATGAATGAGAACAAATATATGTCAGTATTACAATGTGTTAAAAACAGGATGATATATGGAAAAAGTACAAGTAATACAAACTAAGGTTTATAGTTATCAGTAACATTGTAATATTCTTTCATTAATTGTAACAAAGGCAATATACCAAAGCTAAACGTCAATAGGAGGGTGACATAAGGAAGGGATATGAGATTTTGTTTTTCTCTTTTCTTCTTTCTTTTCAGAAGAAATGAAAATGTTCTCATATAAATTGTAGTGGTGAATGCATAACTATGTGATTATATCAGGAGCCATTGATTGTACACTTAGGATGGGTTGTATGATGTGTGAATAAAACAGTATTTTTTCTTAAGTGCAAACTTTTTCAGGCACTTGGGGGCCCAGCTCCACAACTCAACATACATGCCACCTGCCAGTTGCCAGCATCCCCCTCTTGCAAGCTTCTGGACCTGCAAGCTGTTCCACAGCTAGGGACTAGAAAGTCAAGTTCCTTTTCCAGAGGCCTACTACCCCAAATCATTGCAGATGGGTGACCCCCAATGGTATTTCAATCTCCACACTTGATAACTGGACCAGAGGTGGGTGAGAGACTCAACCCCTCTGAGTGAGCACCCACTATGCTATGGTGCTGCCAGGTCGGGGTGGCCAACCCCACACCCCGGCATGCCTCATGCCAAGATGCTGTGGGGACCATGTGCCCAACCCTAACCCTCCCTGTGCCCAGGCCACTGGGAGTAGAAAGCAGCAGTCATCACTGGGCAAGGACAGGGAGAGGTAAGCCAGGCAGAGCCAGGGTGCCAGGAGGCAGGGGAGCAGGCAACTGAGAACCAGCCTAGGGAGACAGCAGGAGACAGGACCAAGCATCAGCTGAGGCTCCAAGTCCCTGGTGCATGCTCCATTGTTCCACTGAGCTTCACTTCTTAAACATAAACTCAAGAATTAAGACAGTGACTGCAGCACATTAGATCCCAAATGCAGGGGCCATCGGAGTGCAGGGCCATGTGCAACTGCACTGATTACACAACCATGAAGCTGGTCCTGGTTACACAACTGGTAACCATGGTCTGATGGTGCCCAACTATTACTACTAAATAGCTCCCTATGAGCTCTCCTTCTCTAAGGAGCCACTCATCAAAACTAATAAAACTTTTGTCTAGTCCTATCACTGTTGCCAAAGATGTTTCTCTGTCCCCTGCTTCACGTAAATAGTTAAATATGGGTGATGGGACTATTTATGATTTTTTTCTATAATCCCCACTCTGTCCTCACTTTGCTGATTATATGTTTATGTACAGTTTAGCATTTTCTTCTGCCTTTTGTATTTCCTGCAAATTGGCAGTAGGATTAAGAGGCTTGATCATGCAGTAGACTTTTAACTAACATAGCGTCTCTGCCTTCTAGATTATAATGCAGACTAGCCATATTAACCTCCCTAAAATACCACATTGCACATGCAGTCCTCATGTTCCGCTCCATCCACGTCTATATCCACTTCTGTCTTCCTCCCCCATATTCACATGCACACTCAGAAGTCTTCCGTGGCACCTGTTAACACAGGTTAATGTCAATGCCCTCCACATTTTACTGTCTTCTGCTTTCCTTCCCAGTTCCACAAACAGACAGGTTAAACAGCGCAAAGAACACAAACTGAGAGTGATCCCAAGCCCAAGCCATAATACCAGTTTTGCAACTTGACTCAGATATAATTCTGGTGAGTTACTTTTTCTCCACGTCTGAATTTCTTTCTTTGTAAAAGTGGGATAATACCACTCTCACAGAGCTGTTATTAGGCCCAGGTGTGTGCATTTATATAAAGCACCCTGAGACCCTCGAGAAAAGGGAGATGTTAATATTATTGGAGCAGTCACAAATAGACATATTCACAATCTCCAAAAACTCCTAGTGGAGCATCACTTTAGAACCTTTAGCCTCACTTCTTTCTCACCTAGAAAATTCTCTCTGCTTGTCTAAGTCTTACCTACTGTGGTAGGCAGAATTCTAAGAGGCCCCCAAGATTTCCCACCCATGGTATTCATACTCTGCATATACCCCAGGGCTGTGACATGATGGGTTTTACTTCTGTGATTAGGTTATGTTATATGGGACAGTTGACCTTAGATAGGGAGATTGTCCAGTGGGCTTGGCCTAATCACATGAGCTGTTTTAAAGCAGAGAGTTTTCTCCAGCTGGTCACAGAAGAGGAAGTCAATGTTTCAAAGCACAAGAAGGATTTGACAAGCCTAATTATTAGCTTAAAGATAGAGGAGGTCATGTGTCAAGGAATGCATGTGACCTCTAGGAACTGAGCACCTGCAGCCAGCAAGGAAACAGGGTCCTTAGTCCTACCGCTGCAAGGAGCTGAATTCTTCCCACAACAAAAGTGAGCCTGGAAGATTTTTCCCCAGAAACTGTGCATGAAAACTCAGTCCAGTCAACTCCTTGATTTCAGCCTGTGATTCTGAGCAGACAACCTAGCAATCTGCAGATTTATGACCTGCAGAATTGTGAGATGACAGATGGGTGTTGGTTTTAGCCACTAAGTGTGTGGTCATAGTATACTGATACACGTACCTTCAAGCCCACTTTTTCTAATAATTTCCCTATTATTTCTCACTACAATGTTCTGGTATGCACAGTTTATACTAATCCTCTCCTTCATAGCATTTATCACAGTTGTCTTTTTATATGACCATTTTATATTTGTCTCCTGTCTATCTGTGACAGAGGCTGCTAGATGTCCCCCAATCTCCATTCTGCTCTTCCTCCACAGTAATGGGGCCACAGATTTATGACTGGGTACCAAACCACACAGTTCCGATTTGACACTTGGCACATTATAAAGTGTGATGGCTTTCACATGTCATCTTCGCTAGGTTATGGTGCCCAGTTGTTTGGTCAAGCAAGCACTGGCCTGACTGCTACTGTGAAGGTATCCTGTAGGTGAATTTGCATCTAGAGTCAGTTGATTGCATCTACAGCCAACAAAGGAGATTGCTCTCAGCAATGTGGGGAGTCTCATCATGCAATCAGCTGGTGGTTTTAAAAGCCAGAACTGAGAATTTCAGAAGTCAGGAAGAAGAATTTCTGCCTACGATCAGCTAGACAGCTTCTCCTGAGAAATTCAACTTCACTTTCATCCGAGTTTCCAACTTGCCCTACAGAATTCAGACTTGTGAATCCCCACAGAATGCACAAAGCTGCAGTTTTCTCATCTCTAAAATGGGGATAATAATGTTTTCAACCCCATTCAAAATAAAAGGGTTAGCACATAGTAAGCCCTTAAACAAATGTAAGCAAATAGAGAAGTCAGTTCATGGTCTGCACTAACCTAAGGAACCACCATGAAACTAAGCCGCAAATATGTGGTGAAGACCATGTGATACTTAAGTTCTAAGCAGAAGGAGATCACTACCAGCTTGGGGGTAAGAAAGAATTTATGGAGCAGTGAACTTCATCTGGCTTTAAAGGAAGAATAATATTTGGTTAGGCAAGAAAGAAGCAGACATTCCAGAATGAGCAAGGCCTGGAGGTGGGGACCTGTTACAGGATGTTAGTCAGACTGATGTGAATGTTCACCCAATTCTAAGATAAGGGTGAATGGTAAATTTCCCAAGATTATAACCTGCAGAGGTTAAGGACTGTGTGAAATTTGCTCTTGGGTATAGCTAGCTAGACATGACTCTTTACCATGTTTTCATTTTAAGGCCATTGATGATGGGGAACATTATAAGATACATTAAAGTTTAGCATTTCTGAGTTATAAATAATTGGGGAAGAGTTTGGGAGGATGGTAATTATTTACACAGTGCCCCACGACATGGAAAACTTTCCATTTTTTTTAAAGCCATAGCAACTCTCTAAGGTAGGTAGAAAACGAGAAGTATAGCTCTCTTTCATTACATAGACTGGGAAATTGAGACACAGTAGCAACTGTCACTTGTGAGTACAACTCATGGAAATTTTAGTTAAGCATGGATTAGGGTATAAAACCTAAGTCTTCTATGCCAGTTGAGATACTCAGGTTCTCTCCATGTTTCTGTGTTCAGTCTCCCTGATTAGTTTTTGGACTGCTGTATATTGGCTCTGTATCTAAGGATTGACTTAAAGCTTCTCAAAACACTCCTACAGGGGGGTGCAAAGATAGTGCAGTGGTAGAATTCTTGCCTACCAGGTAGGAGACCTGGGTTCGATTCCCAGTCCATACACTTCCTAAACAAACAAACAAGTAAAAAAAAACAAATGGAAAACCAAACAAGGGCGGGCAACGGTGGCTCAGTGGCAAAGTTCTTGCCTGCCATGCCAGAGACCCAGGTTCGATTCCCAGTGCCTGCCCACGTCAAGCAATAAATAAATAAACAAAAAGTTAGCAAATGGTGCTGCGATAGGGGAAAGTCATATGGAAAAAGAATGAAATGTGACCCCTGTCATACAGCATAAAAGAAAAAAAAGAAAGAAAGAAAAGAAAGTACTCCTATAGGCACCAATACATTCCTGCCCACGTGGGTGAGACTTCAACTTACACACACTTATACACACATGCACATCTACACCGCATTGCCCAGCTCACCATAGATGCACCTTCTCTCTCCACCTAGACCACCCCACCAGCCCCTTCCCCACATTCTCCCTGCATCAAAACCATACAGTGGTTCAGTCGTTTGGAGCCCTTCCTCCCCCTTCACCCCTAGAAGCTGACTTAACACCACACCACACCCACTAACCCCACCCAAAACCACAACCACTTCCCCCCTCATTTTGAAAAAGAGTGGCTCTTCTTTTTTCTTGACCAATTATCATTTTCAATTCAAAATGGATTTAAGGTATCTAAATTAGTTTTTAATGCTTAGAATTTAAGACTTCGGGCCAAGACGGTGGCTTAACAATGTGCGCGTTTTAGTTCGTCCTCCAGAACAACTACTAAATAACCAGAAACAGTACAGAACAGCTCCTGGGGCCACGTCAGTGACCGGACACTGAGCGTACCCCAGTCTGGACCAGCTGGACCTGCTGCAAGCCCCCTCAGAAACATGAGTTCTCCAAGCCGTGGCAGCCGGCACCCCTCCCCCACAAGCTGCTTCCCAGAGGTGAAAGGAAAGAGGCTTTACCAGCAGCAGGGGCTGAGTGCAATCAAACAATTGTGGAACTAATTAACAAATTCTGACTACTAAAAATAGGCCCCCAGCTCAGGTGAACCTGGCCAAAATGGAGGTTGCTCATTTTTGCCCCAGCGCCAAGGGGGCAGGGCTGACAGAAAAAGAAAAAAAAAAAAAAAGAAGGAAACAGAGGTTTTTGTGGCTGTGTTTCTACAAAGGCTTGACTGCCTTTGGATACAGCGACAGGGATTCTCAGGCCACAACTGCCCCAGCATAGGCAGAAACAAGCTCATTTGAGGGTTGTCTGGAGCCTGTACCTTCCCAAGGGGAGGGGTGAAGCCCAACTCAGATGGAATCCCTCCCTCAAGGAATTCAGACACCAGGGCTTGGTAATCTGAAGCCATTAAAACCAGCCCACAACCTCTCCTCTGTCTCCACCACACCCCAGCAGCGAGAGTCTGCCAAAGTTAAAGGTCCCGCATCATCTTATGCTGGTGGGATCCGCAGGCAGACAAGCACCACATACCGGGCAGGTTAAGATAAACAGAGTCCAGAGACTTCACAGGAAAGGCTTTCAACCTGCTGGGTCTCAACCTCAGGGAAAACCGACGCAGGTGACTCTTTCCTCCTGATTGGAGGCCAGTTTGGTCTGGGAAAATCCAGCTGGGATCTATAATATCTAAGCAGACCCTCCTAAGTGTGTGTGTCAGGGGGAAGGCACCATATAAGCAGGGCAAGAAACAAGAAAACAAGAACTGAAAAATTCCCCTCTGTTAAACAAAACTTAAGCTAGAGGTCCAGATAAAGCTGAACTGAATGTCAAAGAACAGATAGATAACAAATTCATCCAGCAAGAAATCTCTAGGTAAAAGAAGTGAAAGCAATCTCCAGAATAAACTAATTAAGGTAATTAAATGCCTAGATGCCAGCAAAAAATAACAAATCACACTAGGGAAATTGAAGATATGGCCCAGTCAAAGGAACAAACCAACAGTTCAAATGAGATACAAGAGCTGAAACAATTAATTCAGAATACACGAACAGACATGGAAAACCTCATCAAAAACCAAATCAATGAATTGAGGGAGGATATAAAGAAGGCAAGGAATGAACAAAAAGAAGAAATC
>PVIY010016317.1:0-51949 GCA_004026745.1 Myrmecophaga tridactyla
TATTTTTCTAAGGGCTCAGAGCCTTGTTGTGCCCCCAGAATATTATCTCTTCTTTTTAAAATTTTCTTTAGAAGAAAAACATAATTTTGGAATTTTTCTCTTTTTTCTTAACTTTCCGAATAGCTAATATTTAATTCCTTCCATTTTTTAAAGTCTGCTCTCAAATTTTATAGGAACCTTCACATTCTGGGCATTCTTATAGCTGCTCTTCAAACTATAGGTTCCATGCCTCAGCCTTTCTTGTTTCCCCCAGAGTCACATTTCCCTTTTTATGTTCAATATAAATTTAGCCTCAGAAAAGGCATTCTAAGAGAAGCTGTGGTGGAGAAACATGTGCCATCACAGTCTAAGGCCAAGGTGAGCACCTCAGATAATGACTGATGGCCACCTCAGCACGGGTGCCCTTAGGTGATGGCTGGTCCCCAACACCTGCCTGTGTGACTGGCAGGCTATCGGTGGCAGCCACCAATGCTCTTGTCCCCAGGCCACATATGGGACGTGGAAGCACTTTCACCAATGGAAATATTCTTTTTGAGTTTTTTTAATTGTATACAGTTATTTTGATTATTAATACATTCGTATGTATTTCTGCTATCTTATTTTGTGCTCTCATTTTTTTTACTGATGCCTTTTGGATCTTTTTTTTTTAAAAACCTGCTATTTGTTAAATGCTTTGTTTTTATTTTTTTAGTGGTTAACCTTAAAATTTTATATGCTATTTAACAAAGTTCTAGAGAAAATGAAATATATTGATTCAGCTCCAAACTTAATATACAGGGATCTTAAAAAGTTTATTAGTGTGAATTAGAATCCCAGATCCCTGAAAGAGCAATCCTGTAAGTAGAGATTCTTTGAGACAAGATTATTGTTGTTATGATTTTTTTCCACCAACAGTTTTCTTTGTTGGTGCCTTTGGCTGAGGGGCAGATTTCTCCAGGTCTACCCTTTCACTAAGAATGTGGCCTATTCAGGTGACCCAGCTATATGGGGGGGGGGGGGGTAGGGCGGTTCTCAGGTTTAACTTCTACTCTTACTGTAAATCAAAGATCTATTCTTCCACTTCCCTGAGCATTGTCCTTAATACTCAAAGCTCTAATTCCTAGTCCAGTGTTTTCTCCAAAACTCACTGATATATATATGTATGTGAACACTTCACATTCTGTGAAATCATGCATTAAAAACAACATAGCTAGTGGGAATAAAAGGGGGATAAACAATTCAATTATGCAACTTTATAATCTTGGAACTAATGAAAACAATACTAATTCTAATAAAAATTTTAGCAGTGAGAACCACATATTAAATGCCAAACAGGAAATACTACAATACATGTAAGACTTTACCTGAAGAAAAGGTGAAGGTAGCTCGATGGAAGGGGGTGTAACGAAATGTTATCATTGGCTGAGTTACAAAATCAAAGACAGAGAGGCGTCATTGTCAGAAGTTACCAGTGGGGAGGCAGTTACAGGCTGTGCGTGCAACGCAGTGGTGCCAGAGGCGGATGCATTAGTTCACTGTCTAGTATTTCTTGTTTTGTATAAGGATCCAAGAGTTAGGACTTTTAAGGTAGAACAAATGACCAAATTGAGCCAAGAGTGAGAATTTGTGGGTGTATACACTTAATTTACAGTATGGTTTTCCTCCACAGCTATGTCAGTAGCATCTATGCTCAACTACTGTTATTTGTGACACAAGCATGAGCATCCTGAGGAGAAAATCACGTAGGAGCTAATGAGATTTCTGCACCATACTGACATTATTTTTCTATTTTCAAATTGTGTATGAGCTGATTCATGTGTAGGAAACATGCAATAGAACAGAATAAAGGGCATAGCATTGGCTTCTAGGACAGCCCTGACTACCATGCTGATTTCTGGTTTATTTTTTATATTTAAAATTTTTTATTTGAGGGATTGTCCTAATACCTTGGCAGTTTAGCAATATACTGAATGGTATGTTTGCTCGAATTTATCCTTCACATGGGTATTTTACTGAATGTCATTTTGTGACATCTGGTCCCCCCGTGATCTACTTTTTAGCTTCTCCAGCCTGCTCTGCTTAACCCTTTTCCTGGAAGTCTCTAGCTCTGGGAAGCAATGCTATGAGACCGGGTGAGTTCACTGGCAAGCATTCAGACAACACCTAACCATTCCTTCGCTGAGACCCTAACATAGCCACTGAGCCAATGCAAAAATGGTAAGGAGCGCCAAAAAGCAAAGGGATTTTAAAAAGGCAAGAATTCCCTAGCATAGAGCATCAACATCCTTTTTTTCTGAAACAGGTAAGAATGAAATAACATGGCAAATGTTTCAAAGATAATCTCAGAGATTGTGATACAGCATTATATTATAGCCCCAAATCATGGAACATCACATTATCTACATCAACATGGATTTCTCCCTGTATTAAGCAAAAGTTAGGATAAGAAGCAAATGAAACACTCATTTGCATGGATTAGTTGAAGTCGTGGCAGAAAGTGCTAGGAGACTCTAGTAAAAGCCACAAGACTCCAATACTGGAATCTGGACTGAACCCTCCCTACATAATTCACAAGACAACCCTCAGTTGTCTTTCATTTCAACAACTTCAAAGGGTAAATCATCATCTTCATCTCTAATAAGGATGACCAGCACATACCTGATATTTTCTGGTGAAATAAGTTCTTATAAATAAGCTCCCATGGCTGTGACAACACTTTGCTTCCTATAAATTTTAACTGTTTTCCCTATTCCAGTTTTCAGGTTCACAGACCAGAAAACTACGAGATGGCAACCACATTTTATTGTGATCAGCATATTCTTGACCCTGTTCAAAGAGTCAAGATTTAAAATGTTTAAAATGCTATCCTAAAAATTAGATCTTGTTGGACATTATGGATCATAAATGAAAACCTATGTAGGAGGAATTATACTGAAAACAAACTTTCCTTCAGTAAAAATCTCTTTGTCTTAAGATTAGTGAGATGTAAAAGTATCTCAATGAGGCAGATTTCACCTAAAATGACCAGTCAGGTGAGATTCGTATGCCACTTGAATAGCACATTAAGATTACAAACTATATTATATAATTAGAAATGACTGAATCATAAAATAATCTCCCTTACATGAACTGAGCAGCATTTTAGAGAACATTTTGGCTGACACTCAAAAATAGCCCACAGACGCCACACCCATTAATATGGAATGAGTCTCTCCGACAGTGGGCCTGATCCAGAGATGGTGAGATTACAGAGAGGTGAATGGTATCTGGCTATTGGCCTTCAGAAAACCAGATGGTCCTGGTCAACCCCTGATATTGGCATGCTGACTATGGCAGGCATAAGAGGTGTTCTCCTTCAAAGAGAGACCCAAGGATGTACACTGCTCCTGAGGAGGACAAGAATATCCCTTCACAGGGTTCAATTTTTCCAGGATATTTCTGGACTTTTGGTAAAATCTAGGAATATCTGAAGCTCAACCTAGACAGAGCCTGAACCTAAATCCAAACTAGTGTCTTACACACACATACACACACACACACTTGTTCATTGTAGAAATATCAGAAGACAAATATAACCCAGGTATCAGCTGAGGCCTCCTCCCTTGGAAAAAATGGTGGAAATTTCTAGAACTTCTAGTCTTAAACTGTGCTTGTTATTTTTCATTTGTTTCTCCTACTCCATTCTCTGTGCCCCCAGGAGTCTGACTCTTTTAGAACGCTTCAGGTGGGGTTGTTTATTCTCTGGCCTCTTGATTGGGTTTGGCCAATGGAAGCATCTGCAAGAAACCAGAGATGCAAATGGAAAGAAGAAACAATATCTATTCCTTTTGCTTCCTGCCTCCCTTGCCATGGCTCTAACAGTGGCATTTCCTTCAGTCTGAAGCACCAAGCCTTCTATGGACTCGGGTTACACATTTCCCTACCACCACCACCTCCTGGACTAAGGGTGTGAAGAGTTTTCTCTATTGCTGGTCCCTGGGTGCTGCACTGTCCTGTGCTGACTCCCTTAGCTCCACTCCCACTGCTGTGAGATTCTCTTTATAAAGCTGTTCTGGGCTGACCCCTCTGAGTGTGTCATCTTATCGTGTGCCATCTTATCCTGCTGACATCCTAACTGATGCGTAAAAAGATTTTTGGGACTTCTAAAAGTCTGTGGTCACATGTCTTGCTGCTCAGGCATCCCTGCTTCATTAACTTTATAGATCTGAACAAGAAAGAGCCTCTTTACTGGTTTCTAAACAAAACAAAACAAAATTTCATTCATGAGTATGATAGAGCTTACTAGAAAGTTAGGAGCAATGGGGAACCGGTTAAACACCAAAAAATTGACAACTTAAAAATCACAAGACACATATAGCCAAGACACATTAAGACCATAGATTCTGGAGTCAACTCCATGGACCAAACCCCTACCCTACCACTTCCTAACTGCTGTATGATCTTGGGTGAGATACTTAGTATCTCTGGGCTTTGATTTCCTTTTCACTGTTCCTCTCCTCCCCATCCCCTCTCCTCTCCCTCTCCTCTCCTCCCCTCCCTTCTCTTCCCTTCCTTTCTCTGTCGTATTTTCTTTCTTCCTTCTTTTCCTCCCTTCTCCCTTCCTGCCTCCCTTCCTTCCTTCTTTCCTTCTTCCCTCCCCTTCTATCTATCTCCCTTTCTCTTTCTTCCTTCCCCCCACTTTTTTTGGTGGTGATGGGGAGGACTGGGGATGGCCAACATCCTACTCTCAAGGTTGTTGTCAAGATTGAGCAATCTTTGTAAAATTATCAGATGCCTAGCCATAATAAATACAAGGTGCATTAGCTATCATTTCTTATATATTAGTATTACTAGACATTCTCCAAAACCTATTTCACCCTGTATTTTGCTCCAGCCCTTTATCAACTATCTTCCTCCTTCCAGTTCTACTTGTTTTCCCCAGGGCCACCCCTAGGGTTGGAATAAGGACAGGACAATATATTTTCCAGGGCCCTGTTTGTATAAACAATCTGAGTTACTTAGAATCAGTATGTCATCCTCATAGTGGCTGCCCAATCTCATGCAGTTCTGTGAAAGAAATACTGTGCTGGACAGCAGAGGTGCTCCACCTGTCAGGCCACCCTCCTGGAACCAGGGCACTGGGGAAAACAATAGGTGCAAGTCCTAGAGTCCCTCGGGCCATGTAGTTGACCCTGCATGTGGGGAATGGGAGTTGGAATATCAGAAAGGGTCCCAAAGAGAAGAAACAAGGACAGGGGTCCACAAGAAATCAGAGTCCCACACTAGTCCTTCTCTGGGCTCCCCACACAGAAGGTTCTGCCAACCCCATCAGTGCCGGGCACTGGGACTGATGACGCAAGATCAAAGGGTGAGAAAACACTTTGAGGAAGGCACTCTAAAGTGTGGGACCCTTTGAGGTACAGAGCCAGTCAGGGGACTTCTTGGCTGGATCTAAGAGGGAAACTTTGTTCTTCTCACCTGCAATCTTCTGGATTATCTCCAAGAACTCTTTTCCCTCCATAGAGCTGAGCAGTCTAATTCTTCTAAATCAATTTACTCTTCAGAGAAACAGGCCTTCCATTTAGCAGGCTCACCTCTCCAAAACAAGGCACTTAACATTTATAAACTTGATAAAGACAGATTAGGAAAAAATAAGACGATAAAAATTATCCCTAGTTTCACTACCAAAAGATATTGCCTGGCAACAGAGGTAGATCTAAATGTGCGGACATAAAATCATGTTTCTGATACATCAAAGAGGACACCCAATTACGTTTGAATTTCATGTGAACAACGGATCACTTTTTAGTTTAAGTATGTCTCATGTAGTATTTGGGACATATTTACACTAAAATATTGGTTATCTGAATTCAAATTTAAGTGGGATCTGCACTTCTGTTGGCTAAGTCAGACAGCTCTAAGTGCATTGTTAAGTGAAAAAGCAAGTTGCCAAACATATTGTCTAGCTTGATCCTGTTTATATAAAAAAAAATGTATTCAATGCATAAACGTGTATCATGCACACATATACACAACATATACCCATAGATAAAAAGTCTGGAAAGATATACACAGAACCAGTAACTTTTGGATGTAGAATATAGAAAGAAGGGGAACTTTTAATTTTACTTTCCAACTTCTATGTTATTTATATTTTTAAACCTGTGAATGTTTTGTGAAAATAATTTAACAGATGTAGTGAATGTAATATGGGTGAACACACTTATGATATAAGTGAAAGGAGCAAAGGACAACTGAGTATGCAGTATAATTGTTTATTTGAAACAATTTTTATTGATCATTGATTATTTAAAACCCTATTAAGAAAAAACACTGAAAAAATTAATAGTGCTTAAAGACACTGTACTAGGGGTTTTCACATACATCATTATTCTACTTGAATGGTATGTGTTTCATTCTGCTCTTCAATTTGGTCACCCCCTCACTTAGGACACCTCCAATTTGCTGAGGGAGAAGGGAAAATTGAAAGCTCACAGAAATGTGTGTTGCCCCTAGGCAATGCTTTAGGCTGTGAGCTCAAGGATAAAGTCTGGGTAGCATCATACATCTGGCTGGTGTTTGGTTTGCACGTGGCCATACCAAGAATCTCCCTGGGAGCTAAATGTTCTCTGAAGAATTGGAAAACTTGGAGGCTACTGACACCATTTTAAAGTCTGTGATTTACTCTAAAAGCAATTAAAGTTGTATCCCTAAGATACTGAGGATTTGTTGTATCATAGGAAGCATCTATAAAATTTCAGGACATTAGGTTGTGCCTAATATTGGTAATTTTATATACCTAACCTAATATCCTACAGACAATGCACAGCCATGAACTTGGACAATTGAGCCTTTTTGTAAAAATCATATCCCAAAACTTCTCCACATTTTATATGTTTCTCATTCTACTTGACCATGCACTTTCATTTTTTAATCCTCTTACCTCCTGCCCTCCAAAGCATTCTATCAGTCAAGCCATTTGTTCTCTTTGATTCTATTTTTAGAATGGTTTTCCTTTGGACAGAGCCATTAGAGCAGCTGCAAGAGTTGGTATCTGTTCATCCATGGCAAAAAGACTTCACATGTGAAGAAGGCACTTCAGCACCTCCCAGACCTGCACAGAATGCCTGGCTGCAAATACAGCTCTAAGCAGATGAACTCATAGAAAGATGGAGTCTCCTTCTGGACTAGTTAGTGCTGGATTTAGGAAAATTTACAATATTTACAATAAATGTGTGGGGATGGAAAAGGAAGAGGTCTAAATTATACCAGTTAATATTAAAAATGACTTTTTATGATATATTATCTGATAGAATAAAAGACATAATAGAAGTGAAGAATTCATTTATGGCTTGCTAGTTTTAATCAAGGAGGATTCAACTATGGATTGTGCTCTCAAGGACTTAATAGATTGAGACATAAATAGAGCAGCAAGTGATGAACTTTATATATAATAACTAATATCTTTGAATGCTGACTCATCCATGCTCTCAATACACTAAGCATGCTACCTACATGATCTCATCTTTCCAACCACCCTGTGAAGAAGTTTCCTGGGAAAACAAACAACCACAGCAAGAATCAAGTGGTTACTCATAGATTAAGTCATATTAAAAAATGTGAAATTTCATTTCTTTGTTTCCAAGTCATAGACTAGATAAGTAATTTTGAATACTGGTTAGGTGGAAGCCCAGGGGAAAGGAGGACATGACCTCTATTTGTTGGGCATTTGGTAACTCAATCTGTTCCTCTTTCCTGCCAACAGTGGCTGCATCAGATTGCCTGTGCTTCTGTTGTCTGTCCACAAGATCTGCAACCATTCTGGGAGCTTCCCTCAAATGACCACTTTCACCAGTGTCAGTGTGAGTTTCTGAAATGAGAGATAGAAGTAAAGGGCTTCTCATTCTACTTGACACACACTTTCATTTTTTAATTCTCCTACCCCCTGCATCCCAATGTATTCTAACAGGCAAGCCATTTGCTCCCTTTGATTCTGTTTTTAGAGTGGCTTTTCTTTGGGGTCAGAAAGGCAGGTAGCCACAGAAGCTTGCTTCAGAAGATAGAAAATACTTGGCCCAAATTCAAGGGCCTGTTTGTATCCTTGGCTGCCTTAAAGAAACCTTATTTCTTCCCAGAGAGTAATTCAGACATGGTGAATCTGGCTCATATAATGTGACCTCAAATTACACTAGAGTACTTTAAACACATGAATGGCTTTAGGACAGAGAGTTGTGAAATGATGAACCCATCCATCATGCTGCCTTCTTGTTTATGGTGATGTTTAGATTGTGCTTCCCACGTAAACTTGAGCCATAAATCGGGAGCACGGACTTTTCTGTCCTTGGTATCACCCAAAGCACTTGGCAGTGCCAGGGCACACAGTGCAAGTTTGGTACATCGTGGCAGAATTTATCACTAAATCATAAGCAGTAATTCATTGTGGTATACATTAATGTTAGGAAGAGAATCAAAATCATTGAGGAGAATGTGTTCTGTTTATCTTGGCTGGCAGAGAGTGAAAATTTCCCTTTACACTTTCCCTTCACACTTTCCCATCCCCCAGAGCCTACCATCTGTTCTGGAATATCATCATTCATATGGAGTTACCCCTGGCTAGCTTTTTTTTCTGGAGGGGGGGGAGGTGCATGGTCTGGAAATGGAACCCAGGTCTCCAGCATGAAAGGCAGGCATTCTAACACCTGAACCACCCATGAACCCTGGCTAGCTTTTTTAAATAGCATTTTCTCATGAACTATAAGTAGCAATGATTCAGAAGACAGATTAAAGATGAATTTACTAATCTTCACTCCATTTTCTCCATCTAAGTAACTTTGTAGAGCAATTCAATACATAGCTGAAGAACAAATATTCCAAGAAGTACTTGTTAAAGATATAAAGTAAATGCATAATGCTCATTTGCATCAGTCTTTCAACCAAATTGTTGTCTTCATCCACCAAGAAAAACCAAAAACTTCATTCATGAAGTGTTCATCAGGCAATCTCCATAGGCAAGTAATGGTGGAGACACAGGAAAAATAAAAGCAGATGCAACCCCACAAAACTTACAAACCAGCAGAGAAAATAAGACGTGTAATTACAAAACAAGTAGGAAGAAAAGATATACACACAGTGTGGAAGTTCTTGTGAGAGACCAATTCTTTACAGCCCAGTGTATATGTTTAAGTGTAAAAGGGAATTGGGAGAAGGCCTTGATAAAGAAGATAGGATTTTATCATGTCCAACCAGGACCTTAGCAAAAACATGGAAGCAGAAATTTCATAGCTATGTTCAAATAACAGTTAGTGAGTAATTTAGTTTCATGAACATGAAGAAACATTAAGATGAACTAGAGGGGATAAAAAGTAGACTACTGTCAGATCAAGAACTTCGTTATTTTCAGGTCACCAGTTTATACTATATTTATGGGCAAGATTTATGCACAGCAATGATGTTAGAGCTGAGTTTCAAGAAGTCTGAACCAATGTGCGAAACAAATAGAAGGAAGAGACAGAGGCCTAATACAAGAGTTCTGCACAATCTGGACAAGTTATAAAGAAAATTTCCAGCTCAGAAGCAGGTGGTGGGAGTGATGCAGAGGAGACAAATGAGTGATATTAGACTCCATAGTGATCCTGAATTCTGGAACCTGAGTGATGTAAGGATCTGATACTTTTAACATGGAAATGGAAGAATTTGGAAGGAAGATAATGGGTTTGGCTTTGGACATAGCTCATAAAACCAACAGATCTATGTGCAATAGGATATACCTTCCACATTACTTTCATATTGGCTCATCCTTCAAAAAAAAGTATATTCTCTTGTCACTGTGTACATATATATTTATCTCTAATATTGCACATAAATTTTATGCTACCATTTATTGAGCACATGCTATGTGCCAGACACAATATTAATTGCTTTCCATACTGTAATTCAGTTCATCCTCATAAAAATCTTACAAGGAGGGTAGATCAATCAGGGTCCCAGCAATAAACAGATGACATACTCACATTGAGTACTTGATGGCAGTTTAACAAAGGAACTATTAAAAATTATAGGCAGCTTTAGGGGAGTCAACAAGAGATGTCACAGAAGCCAAGAGCAAGCAACAGCAGGGAACTATTACTACAACTAAGCCTGAAGGCAAGTGCCAGGGCTGGGTGGGAAAACATGCCAAAACCCAGAGAGATACTATGGCTTTATGATGAAGACAGTTTGACAGGAGTTGAGTCTTTCTGTACAGGGACACAGCTCACCTGCAGCACAGCTAGGGAGGAAGTAAGTACAAATAAAGTCTATTTCCTCTCCTTTCTGTCCTCTTATTTTCCTCCTGCTACATCCCACATGGAAGCCAGAGGGCAAGGGATTCTTTTGCTGCCTTCTGGACTGCAAGGCACGGAGGGGAAGGGTGGAGGAGACATCTGTCTGGGCACACGGAAGATGACCGACACAGCAGCTGTGATAGTCCAATTTGAAAGATGAGCAAACTGAGGCTTAGAGGGACTACATTGCCTAAGTAAAATACAGGAAAGAGGACTTGAACCCAGGTCTATCTGACTCCAAAGCTGGTGGTCTTAAACATTATCAACCTCAACATCACTGCAGAAATGTTAACATTCCTTTTGACAACATAGATGGGCAGTTTATTTCCTGAGGCTCCCATGCCAATTCAGCAACCAGTCTTTGGGTCATGATGGCAGAGGTTCCAGAGGGTTGAAAGATGTTACTCTAAAATGGTTAAGCCCCAGGCTGCAAAGGAGAAAATAACTCAGAAAGGTGCCAAGCATCTGCAAAAATAGTGAGGGGTCCGGAGACGGGAAGATGACTGGAGAAATGAAAGCACAAATAGTAGGCAGCCTTTGGAAAGTGCTAGTCGATGTTTGAAACACTTTGTGTAGATTATCTCAATTTTCACAGCAGCATAATGAAGTATTTGTGATTAATAGGACCCATGATAAGACGTTAATGGACATGCTCAAGGTCACATAGCTAACAGTGTAGCAGAGACAGGATGCAGCGTCTGTGCACTGAATCTCCACAATCTGTTTTTTTGAAAGAAGCAAAGCAATCACCAGAAAAAACATAAACCATCTCATCAGATGGAAGAATTTTAAGATTTTGCAGTTTTATGCTTACTGGAAAATCACATAGCCTATGGCTATCTAGAGATGAATTCTTCTAAGGTAACCATTCATCCTTTATGTCAAGCTTTCTTCAAATTTGCCTCCACAAACCCTCTGCTATGGTCTTCCCACCAACACAATACCATTAAGCCCAGCCACTTCCCTGCCCCACACCACCATCAAACTGCCTCCTTCCTCACGTGCCTCAAACTAGCAGCAATGCTTCAATCATTTTTTGGCTAGCAACAAATAAGATTATGTTTCTTGAAACTGGAGTTTCAGGGGCACACTTCTCTTTAATAACAGTGTTTTTCTCCTGGTAGATTAAATATTTCTTTTTATTTAGAAATATTTTGTCTCTCGTGGCATTTCTCCCTTATGATTGCCCATGATATTGTTTGGGATTTACAGTGAGCTAGACATGGTTCTTAATTCTATATGTGTCTTAAGTTATTCATTTAATCCTGAAAATAACCTGATGGGGTTGTTATTGTTAATATCTCCAATTCGTAAATAAGGAAACTGAAGTTCAGAGAAGTTAATTTGTGTATCGTGTACTGGTTAGAGAAATGTTGGAAGTAGGCAGAACCTATGTTCTTGAATTCTAGGGTTGAGTTAGGGCTGATTTATGGTTTGACAGAGCCCTTTTGAGACCCATGAAGCAACCACGAACATGGTTGCAACTACTCAAGGGTGATGGTTCCTGACAATTAAATTAAAAAATGCTATAGAAATTTAACTATTTAAATCACTTTAAAAAGTTAGATTGCAAGCCCAGAGACTCATAAAACATCTGCAAGGGCCACTGTATTCTATGGTAGAGGAAAACTGATCCGAATCAGTTGCAGACGTAAGCAGCACAAGTGTGCAAGCCTGCCACGTTGCAAAATCTTATTACCTAAAACAGTTCTCTCAGTCAAGCAGTGATATGGGACTCCTGAACAGCACTTTAAATAGCAGAATCCACCAAGGCATGTGGTTTGGTTGAATTCATTTGTTTTTTTTAATCTCTATTTTTAAAAGGCCTTATAATATTTGGAATTAATTAAGGTATTCACCAAACTGACAATGGTTTATTTAAGGGGCAAAAATAAGCTCATCAAGCCATGGTAGTCCAAAGAAGCCAAATTACTTAGCACTTCCTTTACACTGCATTAAATTATGTGATTCTTTTGATAAGGTGAAGGGAATTTGGCTGAAAGAAAAAATCGTGAGACTGTAAATATCCTGTTATGGACATGGGCAGGAAAAAAATCTATTCAGACAAATAAATGGATTTGGATACCCAGAAAGAAAAATTAAGAGAAATTCTTTCGGAAAGGAAAGGAAATAATTGTGAAATTCTCTTTCATAAAAATACTTAAATAATTCTATTTTAGTGCCCTCATCTGACTATTTCCTTAGTATAAATTCCTAGAAGTGGAAATGTTGTGTCAAAGAGTATTATTGGAAGGCTTATAATACATATTGCTAAATTATCCTTCTGAAAGGTGTCCACGCTGAATATTCTATAAGAAAGAATGCTTATTTCCCATACCCTCACTAAGCTGGTATTATTCAGAAACTTTTTAATTTTACTATTGCAAAGTATGCTTACATTCTGCTTGTTCAAAGCACAGGAGAAAGTGCCATTAAAGGTAGATATAAAGCATTTTTCTTTCTTCCACAGTCTCTCACTCTCTCTCCCTCTCAATTTGCCAGTGTTGTTTTTTTTTTATTTAATGTCAGTCTAAGTAAAGAAAAAAAAACTTTTACATTATTAGCATGAATTTCACTGCTCATCCTTATATTGTGAAATGCCAGTTTAAAACACAAATATCAGAGCATTTAATTCATATTATATTATAATTTGAATCACTCAAATTATGCAATTAGTATATCATGACTCATCCTCAAATGAGGTGCCTTGATCTGGCCAGAAGAGACAAGTACAAACCATTCTCAGGAAGCTTGGGAGAAGGCTAAGAGGATACCTACCTCAGGCATGGGACCAGCTGAAGGAGCACTTCTGGATGTAGAGACCTTTCTGGCGTGAGTACAGGGTGCCCAGGGGACCCACAGCAATGTGGAGGGGAAGTGTGTTTGTTTTGATTGTTGCTCTTTTCCCCCTCCCACTAGCCACCAGACCAGTGTGCTGTCCTGTATGAGATGTAGCCCGAGACAGTCAAACCAGGAATCTCCCCTTTCTATCACCGGCAGCCCTGGCAGACAGGTAACTCCCTAAGCATCTTTAAACCTCTGTACCAGGATTTATGTAGTAATGGATAGGAATGCTCCAGCCAAGACAAGCCTCCAGCTTGTCACCTGTAAGACACACCATGGCGCTGACTGCCTGGGGCGGGACAGTCACCACCATTCACTGCCCTGAGATGCCACAGAGTGCACAGCCTGACCCCGACCCTTTCCGGACTTATACCCAGGTCTCTGAATGGGTAGAAGAAGGCTGGACTGGCTGGGTATGAGGCGCCCTACAGAGCCTAAGAGCAGGCCAAGAACCAGAGAACCCATCCCTGGAAATGGTGGGAGGCAGATCCTGTGCCAATTGAGACTCGAAACCCCCTGAACCTGCTTCATTGTCCCACTGGATTTTCCTTACAAAACAGAAACTATAAGATAAAATTATTAAGAATTTCAAAGCAATAACTGCAGAGAAGAAAACAATGGGGACTTTCTGAAAGTAGGGCCATGTACAACTGCACTGATTGCAAGTCTGTGAAACTGGCACTGGACAGAGATGAGAGATATATGAGATAAAAATTAAGATATTGGCTTTCGTTGTGTACATTTTTGTGGTTTTGGTGGGGGTGGGGGGAGGTCTGGAAAGGAGAAGGAGGAACCCATGACGACCAGTAGTTTTCTGTGTCAGGTAGCAGATAGATTGTGTGCTATTCACCCAGATAGGGAATGCAAGGATAGAACAGGTGCATTTCTGTGGATGACTTTCATAGTTTGGCATTCTCCACTTCCTTGGTCTCTTAGTAGGCTGCCATTGTCAATAAGCAGTTGGCTTTCAAAGAAAAAGGAAAGATTCCTGATAATATGCAAAAGCTGAGCATGTGAAAACTTCTACAGAAATCTCTTGGCCCAGACTGATAATTGAGTAATAGAAAAATTAAGCTATTCTTTAACATATCACTAAAATTAAAATTTTGGAGAATTTTCTAATGATTTCATAGGAAATTTTTAGACTAGGAAAGTTATAGACTTCCTTATTCTTCCAAAGTACTCAGTAGGTATGCACTCTTATCAAGTTTCTGGGTCTAAGTCATACTCTCAGTAATGAATTGGTTGAAAATAAATTTCTCACTAAAATATTAAGCATGGAGGTATTACTTCACAACAATTTAAGATAGAATGTTTTCTGAAGCTGTCTGTATTGTTAAAATAGGCATCTGAAAGATGAAAATGAAAGTGCCATTCATTCAATTTATCCATTCAAAAATATGCATACTAAGACCCATTATGTACAGAGATGCAGAGATGAACAAATAAGACTCAGGCTTATATATTAGTGGTGGGATACCTCCAAAAAACAAACAAACAAAAAAGAATACATAAAGAGTATAACTTCCAAATGTATTTTCCTTACCCCATTCCTAGAGTCAGAAATTTCTCCAAGGAACACTGATTCCTTTTAGTAGAGGATGATATTTCGAAGCCAATAATCTGGGTCCTAGATGTGCTTCTTGCTAATGGAGTGTCACTGCTCCCAGGACCTCTCAGTGTGCAGAGCTTTATCTATTTATCTGCACATACACATTATATCTGCCATTCATTTAACTCTGCTTTAATCTTTGTTACTTCTCTTCTTCTACTTGCTTTGGGGTTAGTTTGCTATTCTTTCTCAAGTTCCTCCAGGTGAGCAGTTGAGGCCTAGATTTTTGCTCTTTCTTGTTTTTTAATATAAGCATTTAGGGCAATAAATTTCTCCTCTCAGTTTAGCTTATGCTGCATCCCATAAGCTCTGATAAATTGTATTCTTACTTTCATTCATCCCCAGATAGCTACTGATTTCTCTAGCAATTTCTTCTTCAATCCACTGGTTGTTTAAGATTATGTTATTTAATCTCCATATATTTGTGACTCTTCTCCTTCTTTGGTGGTTATTGAGATCTAGCTTCATTATATTGTGATCAGAGAAAGTGCTTTGAATAATTGCAATATTTTTAAATTTATAAAGACCTGCTTTGTGTTCCAGCATATGCTCTATCCTGGGGAATGTTCCATGAGCATTAGAGAAGAATGAATATACTTGTGTTTGGGGTGCAATGACCAATATATGTCTGTTAGGTCTAATTCATTTATCAAATTGTCTAACTTCTCTGTTTCCTTGTTGATCTTCTGTCTGTTTGTTCTATCTATAGAGGAGAGTGGTGTATTGAGGTCTCCTACTATTATTGTTGAAACATCTATTGCTCCCTTCAGTTTTGCCAATGTCTGTATCATGTACTTTGGAGCTCCTTGATTGGGAGCATATAACAATTATGCTTGTTATATCTTCTTGGTGAATTGTTCCTTTAATTAATATATAGTGTCCTTCTTTGTCTCTTAGGATGTCTTTACATATAAAGTCTATTTTGTCCGATATTACTATAGCTACTCCTGCTTTCTTTTGTTTACAGTTTTCATGGAAAATCTTTTTCCATTCTTTCACTTTCAATCTATTTGCTTCCTGGTGTCTAAGATGAGTCTCTTGTAAACAGTCAGGTGGATTATATTTCTTAATCCATTCTTCCAATCTGTATCTTTTAATTGGTAAATTTAGTCCATTAACGTTCAAAGTTATTGAAAAAGTGTTTCTTGAATCCCCTCTTATCTTTTTTTATTTTGTCAAAAATTTATATTCTTTCCCCTCTCTCTCTTTTTATCCTTTAACTTACCCTTGCTGATACTCTTCAGTTCTGTGCCCTCCTCCAGACCATCCTTTCCTGTCTTTTTATTTCAACTGACAGAACTCCCTTTAGTATTTCTTGACAGATTCTTTCAGGATTTGTTTGTCTGTGAAAATTTGAAACTCTTCCTCAGTTTTGAAGGACAGCTTGTCTGGGTACAGAATTCTTGGCTGGAAGTCTTTCTCTTTCAGGATCTTAAATATACCATACCATTGCCTTCTCACCTCCATACTGCCAGTTGAGTAGACTGAACTCAATTTTATGTGGTTTGCCTTGTATGTAGTAGATTGTTTTTCTCTTGCTGCTTTCAGAATTTTCTGCTTCTCTTCAACATTTGACAGACTGATTAGTATGTGTCTTGGGGAAGGCCTATTTGGATTTATTCTGTCTGGAGTTCATTGGGCTTCTTTGACTTGCATATTTATGTCCTTTATAAGGATTAGGAAGTTTTCCCCCATTATATCCTCAACTACTCTTCCTAGCCCTTTACTTCTTTCTTCTCCTTCTGGGACACCAGTGATTCTTATATATGCATGCTTTGTTTTGTCTGTCATTTCCCTGAATTCACATTCATTTTTTTCCATCTTTTTTGCCATTTGCTGTTTTGAGTGTTCAAAATCAGTTATCCTGTCCTCTATATTGTTTATTCTTTCTTCTGTCTCTTCAAATCTGCTGTTGTGTGCCTTTAGTATGTTTTCAATTTGGTCAACAGAGTCTTTAATCCCTGTGATATTTGTTATTTTTCTATTCATTCTTTCAAATTCCTCTTTATGCTCTTCTACTATCTTCTTTATCCCCCTTATATCATTAGCCATCCCACTTATTTTATTAAGTAAAGTTATATGAACATCTTTAATTAGTTGTTCCAGCAGCTGTGTCTCCTCTGGTATTTTAATTTGGTCATTAAACTGGGCTCTATCTGTTTGTATTGTGCTATGCTTAGTGATCTCCTGTTGTTTTCATAACATGTAAATATCTTGATTGATTTACTTTGGGAGTTGATTTCCTTCAGTAGTCTAGAGCCTTGTGTTTGTGGGGTGCATGTGTAGCAGAATGCAAGGTACAGGGCAGAGCACAACAGTATGGTGATGCATTGCAGCACAGGTATTAGTACAGGTTGGAGATGTTACACTGGTGTTTGTGAACGTGGCTGCCTAGCGGCCAGGGAGGATGGAGCTGTGCAGGTGCACAAGTTTGGGGAGATGTAACCCTGGTGTGAACTGGTCTAGGGCACGGGGCCCTTTGCATGCACAGAGCTATGGCAGTGGGTCAGCATTATGCCTTCATGGGCTAAGGGTAGATGTCACCTGGCTGCACAGGTCAGCACTTTCTCAGAGCTGGGAAGCATGACTGAAGGTCGTTTGCATGTGCGGGTCTAGGAATGCCATAAACTGATGTTCCCATAGCTGAGAGGTGTGATTAGGGGTCATGTATTTGCACAGGTCTAGGAATGCTGTAAACTGATGTGCAGAGCCCAGAGGGGTGGGGTGAGGCTGTGGCGCACTATTGATGGGGGGCGGGTGTAGCTTGGGTATGAAGGTTAGTGCCTGCAGCCTTTATGTGCTGGTGACAGCCTGCAGGGAGCAGGGAGGGGGAGGTAGTGTTCAGGTGGGGTGAATGGCCAGGCTTACCTCCTTGTCCCCTTCTCCTGTCTGGCACTCCTGGACTCTGCATTTCTGTGTTAGGCTCCAGTTTTCTACTTCTCAGTTTCTCACTTTTTGCAACCAGTGCCACCCTATGTGGTGCAGAAGACTCCCCCAGGTTAGTTGCACTCTTGAATTGCTGTCTTAGTTGCTCTCCCATCTCTTCTCTAACTTTTCATGGGAGCAGGGCTGAGCTCAATCTACTCTATTCAGTCATCTTCCTGGAACTCTCCACGTACACATCATATCTGATATATACGGATATTTATATATCCTCTATATACATATTGAAATAATGAATTTACACCAATAACTTCAATTTCAATCTCCTCCTTGACAGTCAGAAATCTGGGACCCATTGTCCTTCACGCATTTACTTATCTAATCAATTTCTCTCTATATAATCAAGTTCTTATTGCAATTGTCCCCCCTTCCCCACACATATGCTCCCTTCACTCCACCCATGCTTCAACATTCCATGAAAAACCACACTAGTAGGCAGTAGATTCCCTCACTCTAGTTGTGCTTTGACAGTCTATGCTGAACCACTCCTCTCCTCACTCTGTTTATGCTCCAATACTCCAAGGCAAGTTTCTCTTCCACGGGTATGCCCTCCTATTTGAGCTCTGGTTTCCCAGATCATACTGTCCTGACCTCCTTACTCTGCTTAAGCTAAAAACCCCATGACAGGCCACCCCTCCACTTAGACAGCCTCCTAACTGTTCTTGGGAGCCCTTGATCTTATCTACATTGTCAAATAGACAACACTAGTAAAGAACAAAGACCACCCAATTAACATATGTATTACTTAAGGGAATAGGGTATGAGTAGAAAGGGAATGCTTGAGATACAGTAGAATCTCCCACCACAAAGCAGTCATTATTCTTTCACTTTTCCCCCTCCCAGTTTATTAAAGACATTCATCTCCTATTAGTCAGATTGAAAGTCAACAGCAATGATCATTGGCAAGCACTGCAGTGAGTTAGAGGAAGTTCTATTATACTCCAAACATCTTTAGCAGCAATAATAAGCCAGGTCTTAGACTTCTGTATTGCTGCTTTCAGGAAATTGCTTTGGTGTCAGGTTGACCCACAAAGAAACCAAGTTCTACTTCAGTGAGTCTCTTGTTCAAGTGTTTTCTTTTTGTTTGGTTGGTTTTGTTTCATTTTCATCTGGACTAACCCCTAAGTCTATTATATAGGGAGAATAAGTTAAACCTCATTAAAACAGACTGATTGCTGCAACTTTGAGAAATGAGTAGTCTTATCACCTTTCAAAGATTTTTTCATTTGAAACAGGGTCCTCAGCTTTTACATGCTACCCTTTTGATTCCTTTCACTACATTGTGAACTTACTTTGGTATTAATTACATCCTTGATATTAATTCCTAGACTCTTTGCCTGTACTTTTTCCATTGCCCTTGTTCCCCAACCTAATCCTGGATTTCTTTTGTGGCTTAATGACAATCCTGGGATCACAAAATCCACCTTAGAGATCAGGGATGACTTCTTTCCAGACTATTTGACCGTCTTCATGGCCCAGATACTATCTGTCATAGCCTAGAATATATATAAAGAAAAGGAATGGGATATGTGTGCACGAGTGGGTGTGTAGAGAGTGCACTAGCCAACAAGCCAATGCCCTCTTCTCTCCATCACTAGCTGGGCACTTTCTGCCTGTAAAGTCATTTATTTGCCAAATCCCAACAGAAGGTGACTTACATTTAGTGGGGACAACCAAAGCAATAGGCTGAGCCCCCAATCTTGGGGTTTGTTCATATGAAACAAAGGATATGTTAAACCTACTTAAAATTAGGCCTACGAGTCATCCCCAAGAGAACCTCTTTTGTTGTTCAGATGTGGCCTCTCTCTCAGCCAACGTGACAAGCAAACTCACTGCCCTCCTCCTCTCTATGTGGGACATGACTCCCAGGAGTGTGGACCTTCCTGGCAACATAGGACAGAAATCCTAGAATGAGCTGGGACTCAGCACCAAGGGATTGAGAAAATCTTCTTGACCGAAAGGGGGAAGAGCGAAATGAGACAAAATGCAGTGTCGATGGCTGAAAGATTCCAAACAGAGTTGAGAGGTTATACTAGAGGCTATTCTTATGCATTAAATAGATATCACCTTTTTAGTTAAGGCATAACAGAGAGGCTGGAGGAACTACCTGAAAATGTAGAGCTGTGTTCCAGTAGCCATGTTTCTTGAATATGATTGTATAATGATATAGCTTTCACAATGCAACCATGTGATTGTGAAAACCTTGTGTCTGATGCTTCTTTTATCTACCTTATGGACAGATGAGTAAAACATATGGATTAAAAATAAATAAATAATAGGGGAACCAAATGTTAAAATAAATTTAGTACATTGAAATGCTAATGATCAATGAAAGGGAGGGCTAAGGGGTATGGTATGTATGAATTTTTTTCTGTTTTCTTTTTATTTCTTTTTCTGAATTGATGAAAATGTTACAAGAAATGATCATGATGATGAATATACAACTATGTGATAAAAAAAGAATGTTCATATTGTATGTTGATTAGTTTTATTAATAAAAATTAAAAAATAAAACCAATAACTCAACAGTAAAAAAAAAAGAAGAGGTGGAAGAGAAAAGCAGAAATCGGATCCCAAAGTGCTTTGTGGACCCGAATTATGGGAATCTACTGGCGGATGGATTCTTTGTAAGCAGGGAAGTGGCATGGGACTATTATATGACTGTGAAATTGAGTATGAATGGAAGCAGGGAAACTGGTTTGGAGAATATTAGAGTCATTTGGGACAGTGGAGCTGGAGAAAGAAGTAGGCAAATGTGGTCTATTTTGAATATAGATCTTTCAGGACTTGCTGATAGATAGTATGTGAAGGGCAGGGGAGGAGTAATCCTGAATCACTCTTGGGTTTTTGGATTGAGGAACTGAATGAATGCAGAAGTCACAAGAGCTGGTATTAGTGGAACCTCAAAGTACAAGCATAAATCCAAGAGCCCTACCCATCCTCTCCATGCATCTTCCTGTTCACCTCATAAACTACAGTTAAAATAGCTTTATTCTTCCATTCAACATATATATATATATCAATATATATTTATTGATTACATACTACATTTCAGACACCATTTTAAAATGTCATGATTATTTGGTTCCCTTTAGTTATGGTTGTTTCAAACAGCTTAAGTTGGAGCAGCCTTAATCAGTAATCTAAGCCACTGATGAATTCTTTTATTTTTTTAGCATTGGCAGGCTATTTGCCACAAATGAAGATGCCTTAGCTTCATGCCAGCTATGAGCAAATAGTTTTGGTTCCCAATTTATAATATTCCAGAAATTCCTAGGAGATAGCCAAGGTGTTCTAGTTTGCTAGCTGCCAGAATGCAACACACCAGAGACAGATTGGCTTTTAATAAAAGGGGATTTATTTCATTAGTGCTTCAGAGGAAAGGCAGCTAACTTTCAACTGAGGTTCTTTCTTACATGGGAAGGCACAGGGTGATCTCTGCTGGCCTTCTGTCCAGGCCTCTGGGTTCCAACAACTTTCCCCAGGGTGATTTCTTTCTGCATCTCCAAAGGCCTGGGCTGAGCTGTGAGTGCTGAGATGAGGTATGCTGAGCTGCTGGGGCTATGCTACATTGTGCTCTCCATTTAAGCACCAGTCAATTAAATCAAACATCATTTATTACAGCAGGCACACCTCTTAGCCAACTGCAGCTGTAATGAGCAACACATGAGGTTCACGTACCATTGGCTCATGTCCACAGCAACAGAACTAGGTGCCTTCACCTGGCCAAGTTGACAACTGAATCTAACTACCACAGGTCCATCCCTTGTCAACGTGGCAACTACATGTATCACATTAAACAATATTAAGGTGCAAAAAATTCTCTTCTGGCTGTGAACCTATGAATCTCAAAACAAGTTATCTGGTGCCAATATGCAAAGGAGGACATTCACAGAATACAAGTTTTCATTTCCATAGGGAGAAATTGGAAGGAACACAGGGGTCATAAGACCCAAACAGTTCTGAAAACCTGCAGGGCAAAGATCATTGGATTTCAAAATCTGAAAGTCATTTATTCTTCAGCTTTAGAAAGTGGCAGTCCCACCCTTTCCAAGGGCCTATGCAGTGGCCCACCTCTTTCTGAATCAACCTTGGGGGACATTGAGGAGACCACCTTTTTCTCAGCTCCACTCTCTCCAGGCATCAGGGCCACACCTGGGCTTTCTGCCATTTCCAGGGCACATGCTCAACACCTCCATGTGGTGGCAGCCAGGCTCTCCCCAGTCCCCCAAGGAGCATTCTGTACTTTCTCCAAGGCCTGAGGCTACACAACTCTTCCACTGCAACAGGTGGGAGACTCATCCTCGCCCTTCAGGGTAAACTCACCCTCTCCATGTATATGAATGGGTCCTCTCTCCTGGCTGAGGTTTCTTGGCTTCAGACCCGAGTTTCCATGGTTCTCACTCTGCAAGCTCCAATTTGTCCCTTTTGTGTACCCCTTTGTCCAGATTGGCAGTGGTTCTGTTTACACCAACAGTCTCGTCAAGCACTCCAGGACTTCTCCATCATTCTCTTCACAGTTCCTCCAAAATCTTCCCCTTAGCCATCAAAAAAACCATTCCAACATATCTTTTGTTTTCACTTTGCAAACTTCTAAAATTTACATCAAAGAGTTTGAGTTACACGTCTTGTTTTCCACCAAAATCAGTACTTGCCCCTTATTAGCTAGGGTTCTCTAGAGAAACAGAATCAGCAGGAGATATCCATAGATACAAAATTTATGAAAGTGTCTCATGTAACCATGGGAATGTAGAGTCCAAGGTCTGTAGGGCAGGCCACAAGCTGGTAACTCTGTTGAATGTCCTCAGTGAACTCTCAGGAGAGGCTGGCTGGACATCTGTGAGAATGGAGGAGTCCAAAATCCATAGGACAGACTGCGAAGCTGATGACTCCAATGAAAGTTCTGAATGAACTCCACAGAAGAGGTTCACCAGCTGAAGCAAGAAGGAAGCACTATCTCCTGAATCTTCCCCAAAAGTAGAATGTAGAATATAGGGGACCTAGAGATACACAGAAGGTTAGAGATTAGTGAATGGTTACCTAATGAGGCTGAACTTAAATTTATGGGAATGGATAGAAGTGATGGCAGTTAATTAGTGGGTTTATAAGTAATACTGACATATTGAAGGTGAACATGATTGAAAGGGGTTGTATTAAGCCAGGTATCCTACCAATTAACACTACAAATAAAAATAAGTTCTTGCATGAACCACTTCAAAGTTATGAATCATATAATTCAACAACCAAAGAACAAACAGCCCAATTATAAAATAGGCAAAAGATAAATAGACATTTTTCTGAAAAAGTCAGTATTAGAGGAGTATAGGGAGCAAACTTCTATTGCATGCTATGACCTATATTTAACAAGAAGACATCTCCAGTACCACAGCAATAGTAGGGGTAAACAATTCTGAAGGGAGAGATAAAAGTTAATGGGAGTTTTAGATTTTCTTTTTGGTTAGGGTGTGTTTAACTGTTATTTTTCTCTTTGGAGCAATGAAAAGTGTCTAAATTGACAGTGATGATGATGATTGTACAACTAAGTCATGATACTGTGACCATGACTGCTTATTTTGGACATTATCCATGATGCCCAATGGATGGAAGTGGCTGAAGGGTACAATGACCGAGAAGCAAAAAGGTGAACTGTGGCATAAACATATGATGGAATCTTGTGCAGCTATAGAAAAATGAAGTTGTGAGGCAGGCAATGAGGTGAATGAACCTTAACGACGTTATGTTGTGCAAAATAAGCAAGAAACTAAGGACAAATATTGAATGGTTTCTTTTAAAGGATACTTGTAAGAAAACCAGGGCATAGATTGTAAGCTCTTATTGTCATAACATTTATTCCTGAGCTTTAAGTGCTATTTATAGATTGTGAAATGTTGCACTCTATGTGAATAACCTGTTGTTTCCCTGGTACTTCAGAGGTACCTATGTGATACCTAAGACTCAAAGTTGGAGTACTGCCGCACAAAAAGTGAGCATTGCTATATACAACAATGGTTAAAGAAACCAATAGGAGATCAGCCTTCAATTAGAGAGAACAACAAAGTCCATCTGGTTGGAACTAAAGTAAATCAAAATACACGGTAAAAGATCACAGTGTCTGTATTTTAGAAGTTCACCTGCTGTGTGACACCAAAGGAAAAGTGCTTTGTTTTGTCCAATACCTAAATTTTGGGCGTGTACCCTAACTCAGCCTGTCTGGAGAGTTCATTTAAACAGTCCAAACACATGGAGCCTAGACTGGGAGTGAGGGCTTATAATTCTATATAGCTTGATGTAGTATGTGGATACATCCCAGAATATGTTGGATAGATAATTAAAAAGTAATCAGCAAATATTTATCAGGCACCTACCTTGTTCAAGGCACTTGTAGGGGCTGGGAATCAAGCAAACAATCAACCAAAGTTCCCTCCCTTATTGAGCTTGTGTTAATAAGAGATAGGCAATAAATAAAAAGGAAAAAAATGTAAAATGCCAGAGAGACATCAATATAATGGAAAATATTAATAGAGTAAAAAACTAGGCAGTAACAAGGGGCAATACCCATGCTTAGACCAAGGCAAGAGGGCCCCACAACTAGAAGACAAGAGGGTCTTCTTGAGCCATACTCCTCCCCACAGGTCTGGGAATCTGGGGGGGCCAAGAAAACATGCCTGCCTGGAACCCATAGCACTGCCCCCACCATTATGTCACTGTTGCCCATGATCCTGGACTTCCTTTCCCAAAGGCAGTCCCTGTGCAGGCCTCTTTCCTAGGTTCACCCTTCAAAAAATGGAGACTACCACCAGGCTGTGCACTTCTAAGCAAGGAAAGGCAAAAAGTGGCTTTTAGAGGAGGAGGAGTGTGAAGAGAGCTAGGACATGCGGACTGGGCATTCACAAATGTGTGCATGAAGCCCTCCTGGGGCTTTTAAATATCTAGACAAATGATATGTGGGCCTCTGTTCATTTATCTGCCAAACCCTGCATACTTGGGAATGTGTCTGGCTAGGGAGATAAGTGTGGGGGTTCATATTTCATTTAAGCAAGGTAGAGAAATTCTATTTGTTAAAGTCAATGTGCAGAGAACTGAAGGAATGAAGGAGAGAGCCATATGGGTAACAAAATTAACAAGTGAGGAAATAAAATTTAAAGTAGAAGGAAAAGCAAACCAAACCACTCAAAGGCAAACCATACATGTGTTTATGTAAATCAAAGCCACATGAGAAATTATTTTAAAAGATCTCTTTAGGAAATCTTAGTTATGTGGATTGTGACCTATTTAGACCTTTAAATGGAATGATAAACCCCTAGCAACCACCCATTCCATGTGCTGTAAGTATGATTCCAGCAGAAGCCTGAAATGGAAAGGCTGAGTATGCAGTGAGGTCAGCAGCTATGTGGGGCAAGGTAGAGAAGGTGCCATTACACAGAACTATTACTGAGTGGTATAAATGCCTGCAAGCCAGGCCCACAGCAAGGAAGGGACTGAACTGAACTCAGTAAATCTCAGGAACAGAAGTTATCTTAGCATTTCTTCACATTAGTGAAAAATACACAGTTCCTTATAAAACAAACATAGCGCCATGTGAAACTGTTTTGTATATTGAATATATTTTATTCTTTTAGAGAATATGCCCAGTTAGTTATATGGAGTGATCACAATTATGTACAGGAACTATGCAAATATAGAAAGAATGAAAGCTGATACAATGAGTTAAAATGATAAATAACAGACATCTTTGGTTGTTGGGGCAATTTTTTTCTATATTTCTAATTTTCTCTTTTGCTTACTTATTTTATTATTGAAAAGAGAAACTTTATGTTTTAGTTTCCTAGCTGCTAAAACAAATGCCATACAATGGGTTGGCTTAAAGAACATGAATTCATTGATTAATGATTTTGAGGCTAAAAGTCCAAAATCCAGAAATCAGCAAGGTGATAACTTCTTCCCAAAAACTGTAGCATTCCAAACCTGGCTGCTGGCAATCCTTGGGTACTTGGGTTTTCTGTCACATAGTAATGCATGTGATAGTGTCTTCTTTCTCTTCTGGGTCCTGTTGATATTCAGCTTCTTTCCTCACTCTCCACAGCTTCCTTCTCTCCATGTCCAATTTCCTTTCCTATAAGGACCTCAGCTGTATTAGTCAGATTTCTCTAGAGAAACAGAATCAACAGGGTACACTCACAAATATCAAATTTATAAAAGTGTCTCACATGACTGCGGGAACACAGAGTCCAAAATCTGCAGGGCAGGCTGTGAAGCCAATGACTCCAATGGAGGGTCTGGATGAACTCCACAGGAGAGGCTCACCAGCTGAAGCAGGAAGAGAGCCTGCCTCTTCTGAATCCTCCTTAAAAGGCTTCCAGTGATTAGATTAAGCATCACTCATTGCAGAAGACACCCCCCTTGGCTGGTTACAAATGGAATCAGCTGTGCATGCAGCTGACATGGTCATGATTTAATTCTATGAAATGTCCTCATCACAACAGACAGGCCAGCACTTGCCCAACCAGACAAACAGGTACCACCACTTGGCCAAGTTGACACATGAACCCGACCATGACATCAGCCATATTGGATTAAGGGCTGCCTTCATTCAGTTTGGGCACTCCTTAACGAGTCACATCTCCAAAGGTCCTACTTACAAATGGGTCAGCACCCACAGGACCAGGGACTGGGACCTGAACATGACTTTTGTAGGGGGCATGATTCGATCACCAACACATTAATAAATAGATTTTATCAAGTCAAAGCTCTACAGCTCTTAATACCATCACTTAAATTATTAGACTTATGAAATTCCAGTAAACTGAATAACAAGAAGAGAATATATTTAATAAGCAGCTGTCACATATTGTCAACAGTCAATTGGAAATATGATTGGAAAAAGGATGTCAGTTTTTCCAATTGGCATACACATACACATAACCTCCCCCACACATGCGTATATATAACCTCACCTAGGAATAAACCTGACAAGAACTATGAAAGATCTATCTCTGTGAAAAATATATGAAATCAAATATATCTGAATAAATGGAGAGGCATACCTGGTTCCTGCATGAAACACTTAATAGCATTATAAAGCTACAGCAATTAAAACAGATCTGGGGAGAGTGACAGCACCAAGATGATAGAGTGAGACACTCTAGGATTTCATCTCCCCACAGACGCTTTAAACAACAAGTAAAACTTGACAGAACCATATTTCACAGAGCTCCAGGAAAACAGTTAAAGGGTTGCAGTAACTCAGTGAGCATCAAATCAGAGAAAGGCAACTTAACAAAAGTAGGAAAACCTTGCTGCATCCTTGTTGTTCCTTCCCCTAACCACACAGCTTGGTGCAAAACCAGCCCAGCTCCCAGGGCAGATCTCTGGTCTGGTTCCAGAGAGAGCAGAGTAACCCCTGTGCACACACTCAGGTGCATGTATGTCTGGACCAGTCTGTCTGTGACAGCCTGAAGGACTAGCCAGAACATTCATCACAGGCTCCCTATCCGAGGTCCCAGAGCTTGCCCTGGAATGCAGCTGGAGTGCATCAGGAGAGCAATCAAGTAACAGTTGTTTGGGGCATAGGATTGCTGGCTTTGGGACTTGCTGTATGGCATTCAGGCCCAGGAGAGAGTGTTTCCTGGGGAGACAGGAACACTCAGATCCATGTGGATGGGGACATTCTTAAGATTATATACATAAGTTCAGGATAAGATGCATGCACAGGAAAGACCCTAAGCTTTTGCCTAGTGCTGTTCTTTAGATTCTTTGTTAAGCAGGATGAGACCTGAAGGAAAGCACTCACAGAGGCTAATTTGCAAATGCTGGGAAAGGTGTTTAAAAAAATTTTTTTTGCTCCTGGCATTCAAGGAAATCTCTGTGATGACACTAGCATACAAATTTAAGAAGCAGAAAACTCAGTGGCTAAATTCCAGAGATTGCACATTAAAATGTTTAAATGTTCAGTGTGCAACAAAAGAGTACAAAGCATACAAAAAAACAGGAAATTATGGCCCATGCAAAGGAGTAAGAAAAAGCATTAAAGCTATCAACAAGGAAGATCAGAATACAAACATACTGGACAAAGGCATTTCAAAAAGTATTCTCAAATATGCTCAAAGAGCTAAAGGAAGATCTGGACAAGGAAATAGTGAAAATATTAGATGAACAAAAAGAGAATTTCAGTAAAGGGATAGAAATCATAGAAAGGAACCAAACAGAAATACAGGGGATGAAAACCACAGTAACTGAAATTTAAAAATCTCTAGATGGATTCAACAGAAGTTTGGAGCTGTCAGAAAAAAAAGAATCAGCAAACTTGAAGATAAGATCATTGAACTTATACAGTATGTGGAGCAGAAAGAAAAAAGGATGAAGAAATGTATACAGATCTTGAGAGACATCAAGCATATCAACATATTCCCTAAGGGACTCCAAGAAGAAGAGAGCAAAGGCAGAACAGATATTTGAAGAAACAATGATTGCAACTTTCCAAATTTAAAGACATGAATATACATATCTAAAAGCTCAATTAACCCTAAATAGGAAAAACTCAGACCCAAATTGAGATACATTATAATCAAACTGTCAAATGTCAAAGACAAAGAGAGACTCTTGAAAGCCACAGGAGAGAAACAACACATACTGTACAAGGGAGCTTCAATAGATTAACTGCCAATTTCTCATCAGAAACCATGAAGGCCAGAGGCAGTGGGATGATATATTTAAAGTGCTGAAAGAAAAAAAAAAAAGCTTGCCAAACAAGAATTCAATATCCAACAAAAATGTCTTTCAAAAGTGAAGGAGAAATCCTGGTGCCTGCCCAAGCAAAAAAAAAAAAGAATGAAGGAGAAAGGTGGGGCCAGATGGTGGCATAAGGAGGTGTGGAATTTAGTTCATCCTCTAGAGCAACTTATAAACAGCTGGGAGCTGTCTTAAACAACAGGAAGACATTCGTGACAAGACACACATCATATACCAGTCTGGAACTGGTGGAAGAGCCGAGATGACACCACAGAACTTAATGAAAATGTGCTAAAATTGATTGTGATGACAAAGGCATAACTATATGATACTGTGAGCCACTGATTGTACAATTTGGATGATTTTATGGTATGTGAATAGATAATATATCTTAATAAAACTGCATTTTAAAAAATCTATGGGGAATGTAAGGGGCTGGTCAGTAAACATAAATGAATGCAGGGAAAAAAAAAGATGTGGAGTGAGCCAGGCCATGATGCAATATGACTGGAGTCCTTATAAGATGAGGAGAAATGGAAACACACAGATAGAAGGTGGACTTGTGACAGAGAACAAGACTAAGTCATGATTGCCGACCACCACCAGAATCCAAGAAAGAGGTGGGAATGGACTCTTCCCTAGAGACCTCAGAGGGAATGTGGTCCTACCCACACCTTGATTCAGACTTCAGACCTCCAGCGCTGGAAGAAAATAAATGTCTATGGTTTTCAGTAACCCCTTCCCCCCCAAAAAAACGTGAAGGAGAAATAAGACATTCCCAACAATGCAAAAGCTGAGAAAGTTCATCATCACTAGATCAGCTCTACAAGAATTACTAACAGAGAGTTCTTGAGGTTTAAAGGAAAGGATACTAAACAATGAATTGAAGCTGCATGAAGAAATGAACATCTCCAGTAAAGATAAGTACATGGGTAAATATAAAGGACAATATTATTGTGTCTTTCTTTTTCTACTTCTTACAGGATATAAAATGTAAGTACTTAAAAATACTGATAAAGCTTTGGTTTTGGATACATAAGACATAAATATGTAATTTACATCAAGAACAACATAAAGGTGGGAGACAGAAGAGCATAGGAACATGGTTTGGTATGCTATTGAAATTAAGCTGATATCAAGGCAAATGTGATTATTACAGGTTTAGGATGTTAATTTTATGCCTGACAGCAACCATAAAGAAAATATCAGAAAAAAATGTGCATAGAAGGCTATAAAAGGGATTCTGAAGGTTTCCAACAGAGATCAACTAAATTAAAAAAAATAGATAGCAATGGAAGAATTAAAGGAACAAAAATATATAATACTTTCAAAAACCAAATAGCAAACTACACAAAAATGCCCTGCATTTTTAATAGTTACTTTAAATGTAAATGGGTTAACTTTCCAGTGAAAAAATAAAGATTGGCAGAATAGATAATAAAGCATGACTCCACCATATGCTGTTTACAAGAGCTTCACCTTAAATTCAAATGCACAAGTAATTTGAAAGTGAAAGGATAGAGAAAAAATATTCCATGCAAATAGTAACCAAAAGATAGCTGGAGTGGCTATACTAAATTCAGACAAAAGAGACTTTAAGTGATGTCATCAACATCAAACAGCTACTGAATACCTCTCCTTAGAGATTCAGTGAAAAAAAGGACAAGTCTCACTTGTTCAGAACTTTGGAGGAAGATATAGACTGGAGAAAGATCCCACAACTGCTGAATCAAAGGAGAGAAAAATATAAGGTAGGAAATTTCCATCCCAGACCAAGCTACCCTCTCCCCTCCCTCTCATCCAGTCTCACACAGTTTGGGAAGTGTCCTGAGGCAGCAGCTGGGATAACCTCCCATCTCCCACAGGGATACAGACCATAAAATGTCTCACAGCAGTGAGACAGATGCCCACCTGTATCCAGACACAGACACTCAAGTCAACAGGGAACCATAGCAGCACTTCAATCACTCAGGAGGGTAAAATACAAAAGGGCAGCAAGGAGGAGTTTCCAAAATGGAGGTATAGGGAGGGAACCACAAAATTTTCCCTAAAAGCAGCAAGAAGCAAGGCAGAAAATACCCAGATCATATGTTTTGAGACCCAGGGGACAGGAGGGACATTTCAAGGTCCAAGTCAATGACAGATGAAGAGTCTCAGAAAATATGGACAGAGACTGTGTTTCCAACCCTGGGTCCTGATGCTCATCCCCCACCAGTGAGGAAAACAGCTGTTAGAGGCCCAATCCTTGCCTGGGATGGCTGCAGACTGGGACAGCTGGGGCAGTCCTCCACGACAAGTAAAGTGGAAGCACAGCCCCGCATTGAGTCAGCCTGTGGCCAGTGAAGTGAGGGCACAGGAACCCTGCAGTTTCAGCCCCACTTAGTCAGACACTGGCTGGGCTCCAGGAGGTAAATGGCTTCTAAGTCATGGAGCAGCACCATCTGCTGGGCAGGCTGGAAAGTGCAAGGGAACTGTAGGGTTTTTCAGAGCCTCTCTGGATCCTGTCCCAGGCCCATTGGAACTGCTCTACACCCCCTTCTTGGCTACCTAGCCCTGTTTTGCCTGAGAAGTACAGATGGCCCAACTGTCAAAGCAGTGCCCTAAAACAAACCAAGGTCTTGCTGGCTGGTGAAAAGCAGAGCACTCCTGGGCCAGCTACTAACTGAGGAAGCTGAAACTCTCCAAGCCCAAAGTCTTTCCACATGGGAGTCTTGGAATCACCAGATACATTGTACCCACACGTGGGGACTGAGCCAAGGTTCACAGTGCCCACCCCCTACTCCCAGAGTGGGCAGCTTCCAGTGAGCATGGAGACCTACAGCCTTGACTGGATTGTTGCTTGTTCAGGTCCCTGCCCAGTAGGCTGCCACCGTTGGGAAGACGTGGGGCCATGGAGAAGAAGTGACCCAAGAGTGCCATCTGCTGAGAATACAAGAAAGGTGCAGTCTGGCAAACTGCTTTTCTCCCAGTTTCTAAGACTTCCAAAAAGGGTTGTACCTCCTGTGCAAGGCCCCAGCCCTGGTTTGGCTGGGAATTACTGGCAAACCAAGTGCCAAAGGAGACCTTCAATGCAAACCCAAGTGTTTTAGTTTGCTAAATCTGCCAGAATGCAATATACCATGAATGGAATGGCTTTTAAAAAGGAAATCTATTAAGTTGCAAGTTTACAGTTCTAAGGCTATGAAAATGTCCAAACTATGGCATCCAGAGAAAGATGTATTAACTCCAAAGAAAAGGCTAATGACATTTGGGGTTTCTTTCTCAGTTGGGAAGGCACATGGGGACTTCTGCTAGGTTTCTCTACTGGTTTCTTCAAATGGCTTCCCCAGAGGCATTTTCTTTCTGCATCTGCAAAGGTCTCTGGCTGTGTGAGTTCTGTCTGCTCTTTCCATTTAAAAAGCTATTCCAACATGTTTGGTATTTACAAACTGTAGCACCCCACTTCTAAATACCAAAGTCTGTTTTAGTTTGCTACAGCTGTTAGAATGCAACATACTAAAAATGGAACAGCTTTTAACAAGGGAATTTGTTAAGTTGCAAGCTTACAGTTCTAAAAAGCCATTAAAATGTCCAAATTAAGGCATCCAAGAAAAGATACCTTGATTCAAGAAAAGCCAATGGGTCTAGAACATCTGTCAGCGAGGAAGGCACATAGCAACATCTGCTAGCTTTCTTTCCAGGCTTCTTATTTCAAAGGACTTCCCATTTTCCTTTTGCATCACCAAAGGTCTCTGACTGTGTGGGCTCTGTCTGCTCCTTCAAAGTGGTCCCCTCTTAAACGACTCCAGTAAACAACTCCACATTGAATGGGTGGAGACAAATCTCCATGTAAACCACCTAATCAAAAGGCACAATTGGGTGGGTCACATCTTCATAGAAACAACTTAATAAAAAAGATCCCATGCAGCATTATTGAATCAGGATTAAAGAATATGGTTTTTCTGGACTACACAACAGTTTCAAACCAGCACATTCAAGCAACTACAAAATTTTAGATAAGCAAAGGAAATTAACTTTCAAAATAACCTTATCATGGTTATCAAATGCCAAGAAACCAGAAAAAAATCACAAAGTGCACAAAAAAGCAAGAAGATATGGCCAAGCTTTATGACCAAACTGAAAAGCCAGAGGAGACATAGAGTTTGGAACAACTAATAAAATATATTCAAACAAATCTCCTAAATAACTTCAATGAATTGGCTAAAGAGATAAAGAATATCAAGAAGACACTAAAAGAGCACAAAGAAGAATTTGAAAGAATAGATAGAAAATGACAGATCTTACAGAAATGAAAGATATTGTAGATCACATAAAAATATAGCAGAAACACACATCACCAGATCTGAAGAGCAGAAGAAAAAATAAGTGAACCACAGGACAGAGCAACTGAATTTGAATGCACTGAAAGAATAAATGGTGAAAAAGATGGAAAAATTGATTTTCACCTCAGTAAATTGATTGACAACAAGAAGCACACAAATATAAGAACCATTGGTGTCCTAGAAGGAGAAGGCTAGAGTAAAGGGCTGGAAAGACTATTTGAGGAGATAATTGGGGAAAACTTTCCAAACTTTATAAAAGACATAAATATGCAAATCAAAGAAGCCCAATTAACTCCAAATATAAAGAACCCAAATAGACCCACCCGAAGACACATACTAATCAGACTGCCAAATGCTGAGGAGAGGGAAAGAGTCTTGAAAGCAGTAAGAGAAAAGACATTCAACATATATGAGGGAAGCCACATAAAACTAAGTACTACCTAGTTATTGGGCACCATGGAGGCAAGAAGGCAGTGGTAAGATATATTTAAGACTCTACAAGAGAAAAATTGAGAGGTAAGAATTCTTTATCCAACAGCACTCTCCTTCAAAAGTGAGGGAGAGTTTAAAATTTTCAAGGACAAACATACTGTGGTAATTTGTTAACAAGAGACCAGCTCTGCAAGAAATACTAAAGGGAGTTATATTGGCTGGAAAAAGAAATATACAGGCATGCTCTCTGATCTGGAGGAGGGCACAGAATTGATGAAGGTTAGTAAGGGTAACTGAAAGGATAAAAAAGAGAGACTGGGAGGTAAAAATAGATCTAACAAAGAAAAATATATTCTACTCAAGTAGTAACCAAAAGAGAGCTGGGGTAGCTATACTAATATTAGACAAAATAGACTTTAGTTACAAAGATGTTATACACAATATACTAATAAAAGGGACAATTCCACTAAGAAGAAATAACAATCATAAATGTTTGTGCACTGAATCAAGGAACTCCAAAGTACATGAGGCAAACACTGACAAAACTGAAGGGAGCAATAGATATTTCTATAATAAAAGTGGGAGACATCAACACAAGAATATGCTCTTCCATAAATAGAACAACCAGAATGAGGATCAATAAGAAAAAAAAGAATTGAAATGATATGATAAATGAAGTAGATCTAACAGACATGTATAGATTATTGCACCCAAAAACACCAGCATAGACATTCTACTCCAGGGCTTGTGGAACATTCTCCAAGATAGATCATATGCTGGGGCTTAATAATTTTTAAATATTTAAATTATTCAAGGCACTTTCTTTGACCACAATGGAATGAAGCTAGAAATCAATAATCACTGATGAACTGAGACTTTCACAATTAAATGATAAATAATACACTCTTAAACAATCAGTGGGTCAAAGAGAAAATTGCAAGAGAAATCAGTAAATATCTGGAGATAAATGAAAATGAGAATATAACATATCAAAATGTATGGGATGCAAAAAAAAATGTATGGGATGCAGTGAAGGCAGTACTAAGAGGGAAATTTATAGCTCTAAATGGTTTCATTAAAAGGAAGAGCTAAAACCAGATTTAACTGAACAATGGAAGAAACTAAAGAGCAGCAAACTAACCCTAAAGCATGTAGAAGAAGATAAATAACAAAAATTAAAGCAGAAATAAATGAATTGGAGAACAACAACAAAAAAAAACAGAATTATCAAAACCAAGAGTTGGTTTTTGAGGAGATCAGCAACATTGACAAACCCATAACTAGACAGAAAAAGTCAAAAAATGAGAAGATGAAAATAAATAAAATCAGAAATGAGAAGGGGATTACTACCATGGACCCCAAAGAAATAAAAAATAATATTAGGATACTATGAACAACTGTATGCGAGCAACCTAGATAACTTAGATGAAAAGACAATTTCCTAGACATACACAAACAACCTTTACTGACTCAAGAAGAAATGGAAGACCTCAATAAACCAATTACAAGGAAAAAGATACAATCATTCATCAAAAACCTCCCTACAAAGAAAAGTCAAGGGTTAGACCGCTTTACAGAGGAATTTTACCAAACATTCCAGGAAGAATTAACATAATTCCCACTCAAACTCTTCCAGAAAATTGGAGAAAATGGGAACACTACCTAATTCTTTCTATTCAGCTAACAATACTCTAATGCCAAAACCTGATAAAGATACTACAGGAAAGGAAAACTACAGATCAATGTCTCTAATGAATATAGATGCAAAAATTCTCAACAAAATACTTACAAACTGAATCCAATCACACATTAAGAGAATTATCCATCATGACTAAGTGGGATTTTTTTACAGGCATGTAAGGGTGTTTCAACACAAGAAAATCAATCAATGTAATGCAACACATCAACAAATCAAAAAGGGAAAATCACATGATCATCTTGATTGATGTGGAAAAGGCATTCGACAAAATTTAGCATCCTTTGATAAAAGCACATCAAAAGGTGGGAAGCAAAGAAAACTTCCTCAATATGATAGTGGGCATATATGAAACACCACAGTCATCATTGTACTCGATGCCAATATCAGGAATGAGAAAAGGATGTCCATTGTCACCACTGTTATTCAACATTGTGCTAGAAGTTCCAGCTAGAACAATCAGGCAAGAAAAAGAAATAAAAGGCATCCAAATTGGAAAAAAAGTAAAACTCTCATTATTTGCAGATGAAATGATCCTATATCTGGAAACTCCTAAGAAATCTATGACAAAGCTACTTGAGCTAATAAATTCAGCAAAGTGGCAGGGCACAAGAATAATGACTCAAAACCAGTATTGTTTGTATACACTAGTAATGTCTTAACCAAGGAGGCAATAAGAAAAAAAATTCCATTCATAATAGCAACTAAAAGAATCAAGTATTTAGGAATAAACTTAACCAAAGATGCAAAGGATCTCTATACAGAAAGCTACAAAATATTGCTAAAAGAAATCAAAGAATACCTGAAGAGGTAGAAAGACATTCTGTGTTCATGGATAGGAGGGCTAAAGTTAGTAAAATTGTCAGTTATACCCAAATTGATCTATAGATTCAATGCAATACCAATTACAATTCCAACAACATACTTTGAAGACTTAGAAAAGTTAGTTATCACATTTATTTGGAAGGGTTAGGGGCCTTGATTAATCAAAAACGTCTTTAAAAAGAATAAAGTAAATAATAAAAAGGGAGAATTTATACTTCCCAATTTTAAAGTTTATTATAAAGCCACAGTGGTCAAAACAGCATGGTTTTAGCACAAAAATAGACATATTGCTCAATGGAATAAAATTGAGAGTTTGGAAATAGATTCTCAGATGTATGGTCAATTGATATTTGACGAGGCCCCCAAATCCATGGGATGGAATAATCTCTTCAATAAATGGGGCTGTGAGAACTGGATATCCATACCGAAGGAATGAAAGATTACCCCTACCGTACATCCTATAAATGTTAACTCAAAATAGATCAAAAACTTAAATACAAAAACCAATACCATAAAACTCTTAGAAAAAAAATATAAGGAAACATCTTCAAGACCTAGTGATAAGAGATAGCTTCCTAGACCTTCCACCTAAAGCATAAGCAATGAAAGAAAAAAATAGATGAATGGGAACCCCTCAAGATTAAACACTTCTGTGCTTCAAGTACTTTGTCATAAAGGTGAAGACGCAGCCAACTCAATGGGAGATAATATTTGGTAACCATATATTTGTTAAGGGTTTGATATCCAGTATATATGAAGAAATCCTACATCTCAAACAAAAGAACAAAAAATCCAATTATAAAATGGGCAAAATATATGAATAGACTTTTTTCTAAAACAGAAATCCCGATGGCTAAAAAGACACATGAGGAGATGTTCATCTTCATTAGCTATGAGGGAAATGCAAATCAAAACCATAAGATATCATCTCACACCTAAAAGAATGGCCACTATTAAATAAATGGGAAGCTACAAATGTGGAAGAAGATGTGGAGAAATTGGAATATTTATTCACTGCTCATGAGAATGCATAATGGTAGAGCAACTGTGAAAAACTGCTTGGTGGTATCAGATCTCAGCTCAAGGTTTGGCCACTCTGGTCTGGTAGCAAATTGAAAGAAAGCACAAGAAGCCACTGGTAGAGTTGTCATCTTTAATCATTCCCCTCCACTCTGACACTTACAGAGCAGCAGTCCCTTTTATGCTAAATTACAGAAAAGTGTCATTTTTCCAACAAGTGACCTCATTCATGTGATACATGATTAGATACATGTATATCACATCATTGGTTACATAAGCTATGCTGTATCATGCTCCCCCAGGACTTATGGAGGTCATCTTAGCAAGCTGTTTATAATGAGGCATGTTTCCAGGCCTCACAGGTGACTTCTCAGAAAACTAAATATTATGTTGCCCCTACAACCTAGAAATTCCATTACTCAGTATATACCCAGAAGATCTGAAAGCAGGGACACGAACAGACATTTGCACATGAATATTCATAACAGCACTATTCACAATGGCCAAAAAAAAATGGAACCAACCCAAATATCTATCAACAAATGAATAAATTAAAAATGTGGTATATACATATGATGGAATATTATGCAACAGTAAGAAGGAATGAAGTCTTGAGCAACAACATGGATGAAACTTGAGGACATGATATTGAGTGAAATAAGCCAGGCATGAAGGACAGATACTGTTTGATTTCTATAATATGAACTAACTAGAATATGTAAACTCAGAGTCTTAAAATGTAGAATACAAGATTCCTAGAGATATACAGAAGCTAGAGAAAGAGAGGCAGTTAACTAATATATACAAAATAGTTAATGAGGTTGAACTTAAATGTTTGGGAATGGATAGAGGTGATGGCAGTTCATTATTGGAATTATAAATAATAGTGCCATGTTGTAAGTGAAGTTGATTGAAAGGGGTTGTTTAAAGTCATGTATGCCACCTATTAACATTACAAATATAAATAAATTCTTGTATGAACTACTTACTACAAATGTAGACACTGTTTAAAGAGTTAATTTTAGAGTGGTATATGGAAAAAATACTTATTGCAAGCTATGGACTATATTTAACAGTAATACCTTAATATTCTTTCATCATTAGTAACAGGTGTATCACACCAATACCACGGTTCAATAATGGGGGGACAAGGGATATGGGCGTTTTGGGTTTTCCTTTCTTTGCATCTATCTGTTATTCTTCTCTCTGGAGCAATAAAAATTGTCTAAAATTGAATGTGCTGATGATTGCACAACTAAGTGATGATACTGTGAGACATTGATTACTTTGGATGGGATATATAGTATGTGAAGGTATCAATAAAATCTGCATATTCAAGAACACAAAACAAAAGATACTAAATTTAAAAAGTTAAAAATGACAAAGGATACTGCATATATTGATAAAAGAGTCAATTCATCAAGAAGATACAATGGTTATAAAAAAAAATGCACCCTACCTACAGGGTCCCAAACTATATGAACCAAACATTGACATACTTGAAGGGAGAAATATATGGTCTTACATTTATAGTAGGAGCCTTTAATATGCCACTTTCAATAATGGACAGAACATCAATAAGGAAATATAAATATAAATATAAATAATACTATATACCAACTAAACATAGTAATATATATAGAACACATCTTCCAACAACAGCTAATACACGTTCTTCTCAAGTGTACATGGATCATTCTCTAGGGTGGATCATCTATTAAATCATAAAACAAGTTTCAATAAGTTTAAGTAGATTGATATCATACAATGTAACTTCTCTGAATAAAATAGACTGAAGTAAGAGATTAATAGCAGAGAAAGAACTGAAAATTTCACAAATATGTGGAAATTAAGCAATATATGCTCTAAAACAACCAATGGATCAAAGAAGAAATCACAAGAGAAATTAAGAAATAACTTATGATGAATACGAACAAAAACACAACAAACCAAAATTTCTGGGATGCAACAAAGACAGTGCTCAGAAGGAAATATACAGCTCTAAATGCTCACACTGAAAAAGAAGGAAATCTCTAATCCATATACTAAGTTCACAGCTGTAGGAAATAAATAAAGAAGAAATAACTTTACTCAAATCAAAGCAGTATAAGAGGGAAATAATCAAGATTAGGGCACAGATAAGTGAAATAGAGAATTAAAAAATTAGAATAAACTAAAAAGTTAGTTTTTTTAATAGATCAATCAACTTGATAACCTTTAGCTAGACTAATATAGAAAATAAAAGAGGACACAATAACAAAAATCAGAAATGAAAAGGAGGGGCATTCCTACCAACTTTATAAAATCCAAAAGATTATGAGTATTCTATGACTAATCATATGTCAATAAATTAGATAACCTGGATGAGATGGACAAATTCCTAGAAATACACAAATTACCTAAACTGAATCAAGAACAAATAGAAGTTCTCAATAGACCAATTACACATTCATGATTTTTCATGAATCTATCGTGAAAAACCTCCCAATGAAGAAAAGTCCAAGACCAAATGGCTTCACTGGTGATTTTACAAAACATTCCAAGAAGGGTTAACACCAACCTTGCTCAAAATCTTCCAAAAAATTGAGGAGGAGGGAATGTTTCCTAACTCATCTATGAGGCCAGCATCACCCTAATATCAAAACCAGATTAAAAACATCACGAAAGAAAATTACAGACTAAAATTCTTTATGCATATAGATGAAAAATCCTCGACAAAACACTAGCAACAACAAATTAAAAGAATTAAATTTATTAACAATAGCACATTAAAAGGATTTATCATAAGAATGCAAGGACATTTCAACATAAAACAATCTATCAATGTTGTTGGTCATTGCTATGACCCTAAGGAATGTTAAAGTAAAATGGGAGAGAAAGGGATCAGGGGATCTGGAGACAGCAGTCTTCAAACAAGTTTATTTCAGACAGGTGCACAATTTATATACTGGTGAAAACTGTGATAAATGTTGTTTGCATACAAAAGCTAAGAAGTGTATAGTGCAAAAACAAGTTGAAGTAAATACTTCTAAGGTTAGAATGTTCTTTTCCTTTAAGCAAGTCTCTTCTGCACGTCATTGTGCTTTATCTGCACATCTAAGTTTCTATTGAAGTTTCATGCTCTCAAAATGTATGCCTTCACTTTCTCATAGTTTAGGAACCAAGTCTGCAATTTCAAGTTAAGCATTAACCTTTTAATGCCTACAAATGTAATACCCAACATAATCATCTCAATTGATGCAGGAAAGTCATTTGACTAAATACAGCACATTTCTTGATTAAAAACACTCAGAAAATTAATATAAGGGAGTTTCTTCAGCATGATAAAGGGCACATATTGAAAACCAACATCTAACATCATATTCAGTGATGAAATACTGATAACCTTCTCCCCAAGATTGGGAACAAAACTAGGATGCCCACTTTCACTACTTTTATTAAGGATTGTACTGAAAGTTCTTTCCAGAGCAATTAGGCAAATAATAATACTAATAATGATAGTAATACATAAAAGGCATCCAAATTGGAAAGGAAGAAGTAAAACCATCCCTCTTCACAGATGACAGACATGATCCTGAATATAGAAAATCCTGAAGAAACTATAATAAATTCAGCAAAGTGGTGGGGTATAAAATCAGCATGCAAAAATTAGTAGTGCTTCTGTACACTAAGAATGAAAATATGAAAAGGAAATTAAGAAAACAATTCTATTTACAATAAAAAAACTAAAAGAATAGGAATAAATTTAACCAAAGATGTAATGAACTTATACATGGACAGCTACAAATCATTACTGAAATAAATTAAAGAAGACCTAAATAAATGGAAAGATATCTCATGTTCATGGATTGAATTATTTACTATCATTAAGATGCTAATAATACCTAAGGTGATTTATTACAGATTCAGCACAATCTCATTCAAAATTTTAACAGTCTTCTTTGCACAAATAGAAAAGCTGGTCATCAAATTCATATGGAACAGCAAGAGATGTTGAGTAGCCAAAACTACCTTGAAAATCAACAAAGTTGGAGGATTCACACATCACAATTTCAAAACCATTTATGAAACTACAGTAATCAAAACAGTGTAACATTGACACAAGGATAGACACATAAACCAATGGAATTGAATTGAGAGTTCAGAAATAAACTACCCATCTATGACCAATTGATTGCTTTTACATATAGTTAAAAACATTTTTTAATTTAAAAGTTGTAGGTTTACAGAGAAACCATGTAAAAATACAATATCTCCATTTGCTCCCCCATTATTAACACTTTACATTAGTTTGGTACATTTTTTACAATTGATGAAAGAATAATATAATTGTACTATTAACTATACTCCACAGTTTACATTAGGATATATTTTTATCCCACAAACCAACCTATAATTAACTCTTTGCATTAGTGTGGTACATTTGTTACAATTCATGAAAGAGCATTCTTATACTTGTGGTATTAACTATAGTCCATCAGTCACAAAAGGGCTGTGTTGTACAGTCCTATGTTTTATCTTTTAGTTTTTATTCTGGTAACATATATAAGGCCCCCTTTTAGCCACGTTCATCTATATAATTCAGTGCCATTAATTATACTCAGGATGATGTGTTACAATCACCACCATCCATTTCCAAAACTTTACAATCAACCTAAACAGAATTTCTGTACAAATTAAACATTAGCTCCCCATTATTTAAACCAAATAAATCCCCTGGTCACCTATAGTCTAGAATCTAGCTCTATGAAATTTGCTTATTATATTTAGTTCATATCAGTGAGATCATACAATATTTTTCCTTTTGTGTCTTGCTTATTGCACTGAACATAATGTCTTTAAGATTCATCCATGTTACTGCATGAACCAGAATTTCATTCCTTTGCCAGACTGAATAATATTCCATTGTATGTATATACCACATTTTGTTTATTCATTCATCAGGTGATGGACACTTGGGTTGCTTCCATCATTTGGCAGTGGTAAATAATACTACTATTAACATTGATATGTGAACATCTGTTTGAGTCCCAGCTTTCAATTCTTTTAGGTATGTACCTAGCAGAGGATTGCTGTGTCATATGGTAATTCTATACTTAGCTTTCTTAGGAACTGCCAAACTATCTTCCATAGCAGCTGCATCATTTTATAATCCCACCAGCAATGAAGGGGCATTCCTATTTATCCAAATCTCTCCCAAACTTCTAATTTTCTGTTTTTTAAATATTAGCCATTCTAGTGAGAATGAAATGGTACTTCATTGTCGGTTTTTTTGTTTTGTTTTGTCTTGTTTTGTTTTGTTTTTGCATGGTCAGGCACCGGGAATCAAATCTGGGTCTCCAGCATGGCAGGTGAGAACTCTGCCTGCTGAGCCCCCATGGCCCGCCCTCACTGTGGTTTTGATTTACATCTTCCTAATAACTAGTTACGTTGAGCATCTTTTCATGTGCTTTTTAGCCATTTGTATGATCTCTTTGGAGAAATGTCTACTTAAGTTTTTTGCAATATTTTTAATTGGGTTGTTTTAATATTTTTTTTTCTTACTAGAAAACTCTTAGAAGAAAGCATAGGGATATGTCTTAAGGAATTTTTATTAGACAATGGATTCTTAGACTCAACACCAAAAGCACAAGCAACGAAAGAAAATGGTATCTTAGACTTCATCAAAATCAAAATGTTTTTGCACCGAAGGACATTATCAAAAAGTGCAATGACCTACAGAATTTAGAGAAATACATCTGATAAAGATTTAATATCCGGATTAAATAAAGAACTCCTACAATTCAACAACAAAGAGACAAACAATCCAATTAAAAAATGGTTTAAGTATTTGTACATACATTTCTTCAAAGATACCCACAAGGCCTATAAGAATATGAAAAGATGCTTAACATTTTTAGCCATTAGGGAAATACAAATCAAAACCACAATGAGAAAATTGTATTATTCAGCAGATCCTCCTAGGGAGACCAGGCAGGGCAGAGGGCACAGGCGCCAAGCAGGGCAGCTGGTCAGTGGGGCAACCAAGGTGGGACAGGGACTAAGGCAGCTACACAGGAGGGCTGGGGCTGAGGCCACAGCCAGGCGGGGGCTCTGGGGGGACCATGCCCAGAGGCAAGTGGGCCTTAGTGTGGCTCATGGGCCCTGCAGGTTGATGTTCAAGTGCGCGGTGGTCGGCAACCAGGTGGTGGGCAATACAAGCCTACTCAATGGCTTGCCAATGACACCTTCCAGAAGAAGTACAGGCCCACTGTCTTGTACCACTATGCTGTTAGCATCACTGTGGGGGAAGGGGAGGGGGGACAAGCAGTACTGCCTGGGGCTCTATGACACAGACAGTGAGGAAGACTATGACCCTCTGAAGCCTTTATCTTATCCGAGACTGATGTCTTCCTTGTATGGCTCTCTATGGTAAATCCAGCCTCATTTAAAAATGTGAAAGAAGAGTGGGTACCAAAACTTAAGGAATATGTACCAAATGCACCCCCTTTTTTTTAGATGCATGGTCAGGGAATCAAACCTGGTCTCCCAGGTGGAAGGCAAGCATTCTGTCACTGAACCACCCCTGCACCCAAATGTACCCTTTTTATTAATAAGAATCATATTGAACTCTGAGATGACCCCAACACTTAAGCAAGACTGAATGACATGAAAGAAAAACCTATATGTGTGGAACAAGGATAGAAACTAGCAAAAGAAATAGGAGTATACTGTTATGTGGAATGCTCAGCTTTAACCAAGAAAGGATTGAAGATGGTTTTTGATGAGCCTGTCATAGCCATTTTAACTTCAACACAGTAAAAAAATAAGATCAAGCTGTATAAATTGCTGTTTGATTATGTGAGAAACATCTTCAGTGGTCAAGAACTATTTCTCTCAGAAAGCATATGAACACTATAGTTATTCTTAGACCTCTTCTAGATGATGAAACAGCTTAAAACATGGGGCAGCGGGGAAGGACACAAAAAACTAGCCTCAGAATTCTATATAGTTAAGAACGTCTCTCAAAGTTCCAGGAAGCAACAAACAACATCTGAAGCCACAATCTATTATAAATACTTTATTTCAACTAGAAGTTACAATCTTTCAGGGGTTTCATGTTTTGAAAGTTTACAATCACATCATGTTGTAACTACATTAAAAAAAAAAAACAGACTGTAAATGGAACTGCTTGGCTTTAGCCAAACACATTTCTGAACAGTCTTTATGAATCTGCACAAATATCTTCTCTCTGGTCTAACTTTTTGTTCTTGTTTATAAGTCACTTTCTATTCCACTATATCCAGAGTGGTGAAATAACAAGCCAGCTACATAGCCAAAGTTCACTCCAAGCATACAGGAGATGAGCCATACCTGAGGAGAGAATGTATGATATCAAAAAAGAGCAAATGTTTTATTATTACTTGAGCACAAGTTAAGTGTAACCTAAATATTTCTACATTAAAACTTAAAGCATTTCTTAAACAATGCCAAAAGTGTTATGAGGTCATAACAGCACTTATGAATATTAAAAATGTATTTATTTTTTCCAGAACATAAATTTTCTATAGCACATAATCTAACTCAACCTGTCTGGGTAGATCATTTAAACAACCCAAATGCAGGAAGCCCAGAATGGGAAGGAGGGCTTGCAATTCTGTATAGCCTAATGTAATGCCTGGATACACCTCAGAGTATGTTGAGCAGATAATTAAAAAGCATTGGCAAAGTCCCATGAGGGACAGGAGAAAAAATATGGAACTATCAAACTTTACCACTGGGGAAACTCCTGCTAATGTGTCAAACATTAGGGACTTCCAAGTCAATAGGCCAAGCCCTTGATCTTGAGGTTTGCTCTTGTTAAGCTTACTTAGGCAGTGGAGAAGATAAGCCTACCTATAGTTATGCCTAAGAGTTACTTCCAGAGGATCTCTTTTGTTGCTCAGATGTGGACTCTCTCTCTAAGCCCAACTCTGCAAGTGAAATCATTACCCTCCCCCCTCGATGGGACATGACATCCAAGTGTGAAAGTCTCTCTGGCAACAAGGGATCTGACTCCCAGAGATGAGCCTGGCCCTGCCACAGTGGGATCGACAATGCCTTCCTGACCAAGAGAGAGCAAAGAATTGTAACAAATACGGTATCAGTGGCTGAGAGAGTTCAAATAAAGTTGAGAGGCTACTCTGGAGGCTACTCTAATGCAAGCTTCAGATAGACATTGCTACTTATCATGGTTTGCCAACTGCCAACCAACACCATTCCTGCTGAAACTAAAGAATGTCTAGGGCTTTATCTGACATTCTACAAAGATTCCATGCACTGTGATTACTTTCTAGAAGCCTAAAACTCCAGATGGGTTCCTAAGCCAGATAAGTCCTGAAACCCTGAGGGCCCAGCCTCTCCAGAACATCAACTAGTTCCATCCTCTTGTCCCATGTTATTGACAGCCCTTTCCAACATGAAAAAGTTAGAATGGGCATAGCTCAAATACCCTTAAAGAGTGGGAGAAAGATCAAAGGAGAAGTTGAAGTTAGAACAGAGAAGATAGGATTTAACAAATGACTTTGATTGCTGAATCATTATATTGATATTTCTTTTAGTCTCAAGTATCTTGGAGCAGCTAGAAGTAAAAACCTGAAATTGTGGAATTGTAACCCATACCAAACTCTGAAATCTGTTCTACAACTAATTATTGTAGTGTGTTCTGAAATTTATTGCTTTTTGTATATATGTTATTTTCACAACAAAAAAATAGAATTGAATAAATGTACACATTTTAGTTTGTGTACATTAAACTATAACAATACATCTGGCAATTGTAGATTTAATTTGATGCTACCCAACTTGCATGAGATACACGCTAAAATTACAAATTAAAATTGGGGCTTAGACTTTGTTATAACCTTGGATTAAAAAAAAATACAGACACACAATGAGATACCATCCTGCACCCAAAAGAATAGCTATTATGAAAAAAAAAATTACTAGTGATGGTACAGAGAAATAGGAACTCTTGTACATTGTGGGTGGGAATGTAAAATGGTGCAACTGCTATGGAAAACAGTGTGTCAAAGATGTACATAGAACTACTATATGACTTGTCAATCCCATTTCTAGGTATAGACCCAAAAGAATTGAAAGCAGGGACTCAAACAGATATCCATAAACCATAATTCAGAGTAGTATTGCTTGCAAGTGCCAAAAGATGGGAGCAATGCATGAGTCCATCAGCAGGTCAAAGGAGAAACAAAATGGAGTTTATACATAGAATGAAATACTATTCAGCTGAAAATGAACGAAATTCTGGTTCATGCAACAACATGGATGAACCTTAAAGATATCATGTTGAATGAAGTAAGCCAGACATAATAAGGCAGATATTGGATGATTCCACTCATATGAAATATTTAGAATATACAAATTCATAAAAACAGAAAGTAGAGTACAGGTTACCAGGGCAAAGGACAGGAGTAATTAGGAGTTAATGGCCAATGGGTACAGGAATTTCTGGGAAGGTTCTGTTAATGGATGGTAGCAATGGATGGTAGTGAGGCATTAACATGAACATGATTGATACCACTGAACTGTATGCTTGGGAGTGATTGAAATGAGAAATTATATATGCTAGGCACGTTTCTATAATTTGAGGAAAAAAAGAGACTAAGAGAAAATGACAATTAAATGCAATACATGATCCTGGACTGGATCTAAAAATAGTGGAGGAAATCCCGAAGGGACACTTGGTAAAATTGAAAAAAATGGAATATCGGCTGCATGCTTCAAATCAACATTAAATTTCCTGAACTTAACAACAATACTTAAGGTGGTTACATAAGTAAGTGTCTTTGTTCTTAAGAAATGTGCATGGAAGTATTAAGTGTTAAAGGAGCATGATATATATCACCTCCTCTTAAATGTTTAGAAAATTGAATAGATATAGATAGATGAAGATAGGGAGATAGAGTTATTCTAGATGATAAAAGATGGCAGAGATGATAAATATGTAGAGAGAAAGGTAGATAGATAGATAGATAGATAGATAGATAGATAGATAGATAGATAGATAGATAGATAGATAGATAGATAGATAGAGATAGGTAGATAGATAAAGAGAGAGAGAAAGAATGATATAACAAATGTGGCAAAATGCAAATTGTTGGTAAAACAGGGTATTCAGTAAATAATGCTAAGAATGCTATCTGGAAGTAGAAATAACAGGTAAGGACCCCCCCACTTCAAGATATGTGTAAAGTATATCTTTTGTGTATGGATTAATGATCTGACTGATTAATGAAAGACCAATCAATGCAGATAGTAGAAGGAAATACCAAGAATATATTTTATAATCTTGGACTGAGGAAGTCTTTCCTAGGCAAGAAATAAAACTCAGAAGCCATGAAAAAAAATTGACAGACTTTACTACATAAAAATGGAATACTTCTGTAAACATCGTAAATCAATTTGAAAAATGAATAATAGAGTGGCAGAAAAATATTTGCAACATATATAATAGGCAAAGAATTAAAATCAACTCAATAGCTAAAGGGCAAATGATATAAATAGGCAACTCTTCAAAGAAGAAATACTATGTCTAATAGATACATGAAAAGATATTTGTCCTCACTAGAGATCAGAGACATGCAAATTAAAATATAAATGAGAACCATTTTTTACATATCTGATTGGTTGATGTTTAAAAGATTGATAATACTCAGTAGTTGAAAGGTAGTGGGGGAAAAGAGGAATCTTTATATGTGATGGTGGGAGTGAAATTTGGTGAACCTTTAGGAAGGCATTTTAAGAATAGTTACTTAACCTAGCAATTCCATGTCTTTAGGTTATTCTTTTTTTTTAAGTAAGTCCACTCTGCAGAAAGGTTTATACACATAATGCATACTAAACATTGCCTATAAAACTGAAAAATCAGAGTCAGCTTAATACCTATGAGGGAATGGTGAGAATTATGATTTAAACAGCCATGGAACACAATGCAGTGTTCATAAGAATGAAGTAGGTTCGTACGAGCTAAGAAAGAAGTCCACAGTACATTATTAAATTAGAAAATTGTTTCATAGTGCATACAGGGTATAGTTTGATTTCATTTGTTTTTTATAGACAATCTTACATGCTAAGCAAAGTTGGGGGTTATCTACCTTTTATTTTATAAACTTGTACATTGTTTCAAATGGTATTACTATTGCATTTTTGACACTTTTTTCTCAGCTAGAGTAGTCAGCGCTAAGTATCTCTATGTCAGTCCACTGCTCCAACTTTCTTACCTTCACAGGGGTCCAAGCTACCATCATCTCTACTCTGTTTATGAAAGATCCTGTGGAGTTTTTAAAAATAGCAGTTCCTTGATCCAACCTATGAACAAGTAAGCCAGAGTCTCCTGGGGTAGAACTAAAGCATCTCAAAGACAGCTTACAGAACAGAAGCATCAGCATTATATGGAATGAAATGCAGAATTTCAGGCCCTACCCCAGACCTACTACATCAAAATAAGCATTTTAAATAATAACCCCCAGGTGATTCATTTGCACATTGGAGTTTGAGAAGCATTGACTATTCCATTTATTGTCTATCTGATCTAGAGTAAATTATCTTATTTCTGTAAACTCCAGTTTCTTCATCTGTGAAATGAAGGAGGGTAATGTCTGTGGAAGCTAAATGGGAGACTTTTTTGTGTAAAGTGTCCAGTACCCTGCCTGGCACATGGTAGGTTCTAAGTAAATGGTAGCTTTTATTATGCTGGCTACCTCAAACTTTGCACCCCACAAAATGGAGGCTCTGTTGATTGACCTCCAACTCATCAGATAATCTAATATGTTCCTCTCCATTTTCTACATGAGATACACAGGTAGATGTTCATGTAGCACAGAATACCAACAATACACCATGGCTTTCTACTCCCACAAGTTCAACTGTTTATTTACCGAGAATCAACTGGGTGTGTTTCCAAATGTGTTTATGCCTGTAGTACTTGTTATGGAATTACCTAACTTAGTTAAATATTATATAAACCAATGAAATGTGAGTACAAAAAAGAGAGTTGTTTCTTTGAGACACTAAGTTGTATTCTTTCGAAAGACTTGTTAAATCAAGTTCCTAAAAGCAGGTGTGTCATAAAAGACAAGAGAAAATAAATCAAAAGCATTTAGAATCTACATTCAGATTGCTTTGTAAGTGTCCTAAAGTTTTCACTCCGACATAAGGAAACCAAAAATGGAACCTATAGTTGATGTCTTATGCATGAGTTTATAATCACCAGTTCACCTGTGCTCAAACAAAAGGCCTTGACTCAACCTCAGAAGATTGGCAATGACTGTACCTTTATATGTTTAAAGTTAAAATAAAAAATTTCAGGTGTGGCTAGGCATCTTTTCTAAAGATTCCCTATGTCCTCTGGTTGCCTAAGGCATAGAGCTCAAAAGGGTGCAAAGAAAAACTTTATGGTCTCCTCCCCAACATCTCCTTGTTTGTATCTGCTCTGTGGGCTGACACTTTTCTTGTCCCTATATGAAGTCTCAAGCAACTCTTCCAATCACTCTTAGTTGTCAAATATCCTGTAGTCACTTTTGATCTTAACAAAACTCTTGTTTTAGTAATTAAGTTGCTCCATTTAGTGTAATACTCAAATTCCCAATTTTTCCCCTCTGCAACCTCAGGGCTGCTTCAAGCCAAGAATCCTAGTTTGGGGTCTTGGGAGTCAGGAGCCCAGGGTGAGTGGGGGACATGGTTGCCTTCTTTTTCCTTTCCCAATGCCTCTCCTCACAAGCTGCCTCTCCAACCCCTTCAGGGTTGGGTCCAGGGCAAGTGGGGTTAGGAGAAAGAGTATCTTTGAGATCTGGCATTTCTGCTCATTGGACATTGTGGTATTCAGGGTTGATCCTCTCTGGGGTACTTTTCTGGGTTTGTGGAGATTCCCAGCAGGTGATTCCCACTGGGGGACTCTCCACTGCAATCTCCATGGGGAATGCGAAAACTCCTCTGCTTGCCTACTTCCAGGGCCAACACTAAACCCTCAGGCTTCTACCAGTTTTCCCCTCTAACAGGCTTCTTTAGTTTGTGTGTGTCTGGGGTGGGGGGTCTTGCCAGCTCCCACAGATGGACCACTGACCCATCAAAATGAGCAGCCACCACTCAGGTTCACCTGTTATTCCCACATAGCTACATAAGCCCAGTATTGTTAGATTTTATAATTGTAAAAAGCCAAAGACATATACTCCCATGGAAAACTCCTTATTTTTAAACATTAGCTCAATAAAATAAAAACAATGTAAAAGCCAATAAAACACTCAAGCAGGCTAAATTTGGCCCACAGGGCAATAATTGGAGTCCTCTGGTGTTCAGAGTGGGTATTCCTACCCTAAATGACTGAGGAGCATTTGGAATTCCTGTGCCTCATTTTCATTCATTTTTCTCCATCCTGGTGAACTAATCATCTATTGCTGTGCCTGTCATTTCACCAACTTAGGGAACTAACTTGATTGAAGTGTGCAAACAAAGAGTGAGGATGTGAAGAAACCACCTATGTAAAAAGAGTAGGGATTTCAGAATAAGGAAATTCAAATATCTATGTTAGCAACTGAGAGGCATTTTTCTGATCATCATATTCTTTTCAGCTATTTTCCAGATAGTTAAGGGGTCACTGTGTGTTATGAAAGAACTGAAACACTGTCAAGCTTATGGAACATAATTTTAATGAATTCTTCTGTTTAGAAACCTTTGCAATTTAAAGCTATTTTTTTTTGGGGGGGGGGTGCATGATCCGGAATCGAACCTGGTCTGCTGCATGAAAGGCGAGCATTCTACCACTGAACCACCTGTGCACCCCAAAGATAACATATAATTGATCCCAACTTGCCTAAACACAAGCCACAATGGTTTCAATATTTTATGGCTGCTGGCCTTCTTTTAAACAAAAAGAGCAGTAATGAAAAATAACTGCTAAAACCTTACCAAAAAAAAGGATCACATCTCTCTTTCCAACTTCCACAAATCTTCCATAATGATATAGCCCCTGATCATGATGAAGCAAAGGAGAAATATTTTAATGTAGTCAAAGCTCAGATTATAGCCAAGCAGGTGAAAAGGGAGAGTGTGGCAGAGGAAAATACAATGGACCATCAGTTATTTGGGGGCAATGAGTAAAAGGGGATTTTTAGTCCTTTAATTAAAATTTTTATGTGATTTGATGAGAGCAACTAGGGACTAATGAGAGGGTAATCTTTGGAGCCTAATACAAGGTATACTTTTATCTTAATTCCAGAATTAGAGGGTCATCCAAGCAAAGGGGTCATCACTAGAGTGACAAACTTCTTTGAACACTATGTACCAGTTACCATTCTGCACATAGAGATACAAAACTGTATACTACAAGGGCTTTGTCCTCAAGGATCTCGCATGCCAAGCAGAAAGAAAAACACATACTTATAATGTGGTAGGTGCCACATGACACAGATATACCCATGGCATTATGGGAACACAGAAGAGGACATGGAACACTCTCTGGGAGGTGGGTGGGGAGAGGGGAGGGCTGGCAAGGAAGGAGTCTCACAAGAAGAAGGAAACTGATGGAGAAGAAATATCATTAAGTGCTTGTTAATAAAGAAAGTTATATTACTTTTAACTCAAAATGGCCAGATAAGCCATTTCCGGGTCAAGATGGCGGCTTAACAACGTGCGCGTTTTAGTTCGTCCTCCAGAACAACTACTAAATAACCAGAAACAGTACAGAACAGCTCCTGGGGCCACGTCAGTGACCAGACACACAGCGTACCCCAGTGGGGACCAGCTGGACCAGCTGTGAGCACCCCCCAGAACCGTGAGTTCCCAAAGCTGCAGTGGCCAGCGCCCCTCCCCCACAGGCCGCTTCCCAGAGGGGAAAGGAAAGGACTTTACCAGCAGCAGGGACTGGGCACAATCAAACGCCAATTGTGGAACTAATTAACAAATTCTGACTACTAAAATTAGGCCCCCAGCTTAGGTGAACCTGATCAAAGCGGAAGTTGCTCATTTTTGCCCCGCGCCAAGGGGGCAGGACTGACAGGAAAAGGGGGGGAAAAAAAAGAAGGAAACAGAGGTTTTTGTGGCTGTGTATCTACAAAGGCTTGACTGCCTCTGGATACAGCGGCAGGACTTTTCAGGCTGCAACTGCCCCAGGCATAGGCAGAAGTGAGCTCTTTTGGGGGCTTGTCTGGAGCCTGCGCCTTCCCCAGGGGAGGGGTGAAGCCCAACTCAGGTGGAATCCCTCCCTCAAGGAATT